>BPLR01017724.1:0-27380 GCA_021605095.1 Caerostris extrusa | reverse complement strand
AACTCTTATCCTTGGTTCAAGTCCAAGGTATTTAACCATCAATTTAGGCTTGTACTTTCAAAGAATTTAGCTTGTTTTTTTTGTTTTTATTTTTGAAAAGGAAAATAAAAAAACATCTTTGAAATAAATATATTTGTTTAAATTATAGTAACTCAAGGTCAAATCTTTCATTACTAAAAATTATCTGTTTTATGCGTTCAGCACGAAGCACTCGTAATAATTTTGAAATGCTGTATTTTTAACATCCTGCACATTCTTACCACGAAATCAAATATCGTAAATCCAACGATTTTTATATTTGGCTGAAATTTAAATATATAATATAAATCAAGTATTTAATATGTTACTAATTTCACATGTAAAATTAAGTTTATTGAAAGAAACATTGTAAGAAAAAAATCAGAAAATAGAAAGAAAAAAGAAATCACAATAAGGTACTTACCAAATTCACCGTCTAGGCAAAGGCTATACTTGTAAAATCGTGTCGAATTTTCAATACTAAATTGGAAGTTCTTTAACATTTTCTGAGTTTGTGTGTTCGTAATTTCTCCTTACTTTCCTTCTCGAAGAATAATCTCAAAAGACGTGAACGACATAAAGTAAGGTACTATGGAAACATTTTACCAACATTATCTTAGAAAATTGAGGATAAAGTATTGGTATAGTTAAAATAAATGACACTGAATTAAGGGAAAAGAATAAAATGCAAATTAATAAAAGTCTGGAGTTTGTGGGGAAAAAGGGGTTAGATAATAAACATAATTTTAAAAAAGACGAAACAATTTCTTTATCGATAGAAGTGATAGGTGATGTTTGAGAAATATTAGATGGAGAAAAGGACAAATACAACAACCTATCCATATAGCCAACAATTATAAAAATGTAGTTTAAATTCAATGACAATAGAATTATTTAGTATCATTATTAGAGAAAAGAAAAGGACAAAGATTTTTTTTTCTTCATCAACTAGCACCTACAGTGCTAAAAATACTTAATTGAAGTTCAGTGACAATTATTGAGTATCAATAATAATAATTTTTAGACACATAAAATAAAAACCTAACATAATTTTAAATATGGAAACAATTTATTTATCAAATAGGCGATGAAACATTTTTTGAGAAACATTAGATAGATGGAAAAAGGGCAAAAGATATTTTTCTTGTCCTTATTGGCAACAGCGTAATATTGTAGTTGAAAATTCAATGATAACTATTGAAGAATCAGTAATAATAATTTAACTTTTTATATATAATAATAATAATAATTTAACCTATAATTTAAACTTTTCATGATTACTTTTAAAAATTGTTTAAAATTAACAATTTTTGCATTGCATTGCCAAATATGTAGATAAAGGTTAAATAATCATTATTTTTTCAGTACTAGAAGGTTGTCCTATATAAGTATTTAATCTGAAAACTTCTTAATTCGCGCCACAGACTCATGTTGAGGCAAAGCCATCTGACCTACTGGTATATTTCGAGACAATAGATGTTTTTTTCATGGGTAAGACTATCAACCCTACGCCTAACTCTCTACAGTCATGTCTCACGCTTTGGCGCTCGGTGCCACATGTTTTCGAGTTTGAGTCCGGTAGTGGCATGGATATTTGTTAGTGGTTCGAATTCACTTTAAACACAGGACCTGTCTGTTTAGCCCTCGTATGCACAAGATGACCGTAGAGCGGCAAACCAATTTGAAAACGTATGTAAAACCATAAGTATTATACATTGTAATATCTCTGTATTACATGTATTATGTATTATGTATTGAACAGCAATTTACATGGAAAATTTAAGATCATTTTATTTGGTGGCTAACCCACTGCTTCCTCTATAGGTTCATAAAGAATTATTTCTTAATATTTTATAAATACACACGGAATAATTTGAAACAGCTCCGTAAAAAAGTTTTCTTTATGCATTGTTTAACTGCAGGGATCATCAATATCTTTTTCTATAAACAATAAGTAGAAACAAACCCGGTATTGGCTCAAAAGAGAAAAAAAAAGTGTTCTCGTTTACCTGAAGACTAGAACAAACCATGAAGAAAAAGTCCAATCCACTTCAAATTTAGGGCAATTTTCTTTTCCTTGAAGCGATTCACGACAAATTTTCTGTTGTTCGCAAATAGTAGCTAACAAAGAGAGGAAATATTTGTGGGTATAGATGAATGAGTGTTTTTAAAGACTTCCATTTCGACCCTATTTTTTCTTCTTTTTAAAAAATCGAGGAAGAACATGGTACGCGGTTCAATTAGACTAAAACCAGATCAATAGCGGACGTGACTTTTTTTTTCTTTTTGCTAATGATTTTACACAATGGTTTTATTGCTTCTATTAGAGTTTACAAAAAAAAAAAGCATTATAAACAAATGGAAGCTACTGTGAAGTTAACGACTTGACTTTTTATGGAAAATGTCTGGCAAGGCACAAAACAAGGGTAATAAGGTAAATTTCTGTTAGTAGAACTTACTAATAACTTTTAAGCCTCTGTAACGTCACATTTTGTCAAAGGAAGAGGTAGAACAAATTGAATTTATGTATGTGTGTATCACTGTATATTTTAACTACTTTTTTTAACCTATGAGGAGATTATTTTTGTCCATCCATGTTTGTGTAAGTTGTTTGAAAGATCTGTAAGTCACGAGAAATTCATATAAATCGATAACTATAATTGGTGCATTAAAAATATAATATACTATAATTATTGAAATATACTTCTATTGTTAAGAATGCTCTACAAAAAAAAAAAAAAAAGTTTTTGTAAGAATCTAATTGTACATCAAGATTTGGTTTGGTTTTGTCGCTCTACGGTCATTTTGTGCACTCTTTGGGCTAATTAGACCTGGATTCCGAACCACTAACAAACATCCATGCGACCACCAGCAGGATTTGAATATGAGAAGCACCAAATGCCAGAGCACTAGCCAATTGGTCAACAGGCCCACTAATTTGTGTCAAAAGAAAATATGGTTGACAATTGGGAAAAATTTAAAAGACTTCTAGGGTATTTATTATTATTATTTTTGATAATCCTTATGTAAACCAATACATAGAAATTCATATATATTTTGTTAATTACAAGTTAATATACAAGAAAAGTAAACATGATAAAATTTTTCCCAACTTTAAAACACTAATTTTTACAATACTTATATAACGCGTTAATATGTACTTTAATTCGTTTTTATATCTAATTACGAAGTGCTGGCAATAAAAAAACATTAAAAGTGAAAAAAATGTACGGATTTTTTTTAAATGGAAACCTAATGTATTAATAATACATATGACAATGTTTTTATGCTGATATTTTTCAAAGGACTTTCCGAAAAAATGCTTTCCTTCTTTACATTCTTTGGTTTTAGGCAACTTATCATGCGAAAATTTTTTTTTTAATACATTACATAATTAAAAATACATTTAAAGATCTCACAATATTTATTTTTTATATTACTGCATCTGGATTATCATATTAATATCATCTGCATTTTGTTTTCAAGCTATCATTTTTGAATTTAAATTACGTTATTTGCATTTTACAGGAAAAACATAAAAAATAAATGTACTTTTAAAACGTATAGTACGCACTATCAATTACGAAAATAAAGAAAAATGTTCAACGTCAACCAATATAACTGTTTTCATCAGATATTTCAAATAATTCTAATGTAATTAAATCAGATATTATATTATATTATATCCTATTCTAATATAATTACATTTAAAACAAATTTAATCAACTTTGACAATATTTTGGCTTTAATGCAGAATTCGAATGCGGGCTCTTTGACCTAAGTCATTCATTCACCACAGATTCAGCGTTGCCCAGGTCACCCTTGAAGGGGTAGGCAGGCTGCTACGCCGCACCCATATTTTTTATCTCCCAATTTTGAGCATGATCATCCCACGGGAATGAGCTCTGCCGTTCCACCCTCCCACAAAACTGTTGGTTATATTTCTTTTATTATCATTTTAGTAGATTAATGCTATATTCATACTTATAGCATCATCTCATTAATATGGGACTAGTGGCTACCACGGGTTTCGGGTTCGGAGCCCCGGCGGTGCCATGGATGTTAGTAGGGGTTCGGAATCCACTTTAAACTGTAGGTCCCAGTCTGTTTAGCCTAACGTGTGCACAAGATGACCGTAGAGCGACAAACCAAACCCATTAATATGCAATCTTAATACTTGAAAAAGCAAAAAGGGTCTTTGTCATTTCTTACATAATTAATACCCATGAAGTAAAAAGTTTCCTGAAAACTAATATAATATCTCGACTTGTAGCCGAGTGTCATCGTCAGGCGTGCAGAGAACTGGAGGTTCCAATCCGTTGGCGGCATTGTCGTAATCACTGCTTTTAGAAGCGAGAAGAGACTAAATGGCGACAGTCACAACGCATGCGTAAAGATATCACATCGACAGTCAGACTGCCAGGGAGGAGTTTTCCTTGTACTCCTCCATATCACATGTAAATGAGGATAGTTACCCCTAAAAGTTATCGCTGCCTGATGGCCAATTGGCTAGAATTCTGGCCTTTGGTACCACAAGCTTCAGGTTCGAATCCTGGCGGAACTATGGATGTTTGTTTAGTGGTTATGAATCCACGCTAAACTGTTGGTCCTGTTATAATTAGCCTAAAATGTGCACAAAATGACTGTTGAGCAGAAAACAAAACATAAACAAAAAACCTAAATGTCCTCCAATCATCATCCGCTAATGAGCTGTTCCTGGTATAAATAAGAGGAACATAAGACTTACTGATATTTAAAAAAATGATTTAGTAAATAAGATTAAAGTTTGCGTTTTACAGAATTACTAGCCATATGTATTTTAAAGCGACAGATAAGAAAAATGCTAACGACTCACGTGATCTATTTGTAAACTAATATGAAATTAAACAAGTGTACAGGAGGGTAGAATAAATTTAAATAGAATTATCGTTTCAGATATTTCTGAATTTTAAAAGCATTCACTATGTAAAAAAAAAGTAATTTTTTTTGAATTTTCTAAATGAAGTTTTCCGAAGTTATTCTGTTTCATTATTCTTTTTTGATAACCATCAATTAATAACTAACCAATTATATTATAAAAATGCGTATAAAAGTATATTTCGTTATTTTTAACAAACAATCTGGTTTTTTTTCCCCTGAAAAGAATTTCGCTTTCTTCTAAATTAAGCTATAAAATAAATTATACACAAAATTTATGAATATCATTATTAAAAACGTTTGACGTTTACTAAAATAAACAGAAACATATACCTGAATGAATCTGTGCAAGTATTTAAATTATAGCTTATTATTTTTTTTTTTGGGGGAGGCTGATGTTCCACTATGAACAACCCATCGATAGGCAATGAAAAGCTCCCTCCATTGCATTGCTAAATGAAAAGCACTCTTAAGGTAACTGGCCAGCATTTTACGTGGAGGCTTATAGAAGTTATCACAATCACCATCGAGTCTACATATATCTGAAAGCAGTGACCGCAATGCCACACTGACAGCTAGCCCCGCACATCGCCATTGGACCAAGAGTGGACCTTCTTCAGCTTCTTCTTCAATGGCGCAACAACCCATGGTGGGCCAAGGTCGTATATCAGATTTTGAGACAGGAGATGTTTTCTTTTTTTACTAAGTAGGGTTGTCAGCCCTACGGCTGGCAACGCTCTAAACCCGAAACCTGTGCCACCATCATGATTATTAAATTATATGGGTTACATGTTGAAGTCACTACTCAGAAATGAGAAGACTCGTTGGCGAATGTGGCAATATGTGTAAACGCGTCTCGCATCGATAGTTAGTCTGCCTATTGGGACTTTTCCAGGTTTTCCGATGCTGAGCTGTTACCTCTACAAGTCCTCCCAGAAGGCACTGTCCTCTTCTCAACACCCGTCGGTGAGCTGTTCTGGAAATACATAAGTGGTACACGATGCCCACCAATGTCCAACAAAGGAAAAGAATGGTTTGGTTTTTAGTTTGGCTTGTCGCTCTACGGTCATTTTGTGCACACTTTGGGCTAATTAGACAGGGACCTACAGTTTAACGTGGGATTCCGAACCACTTCAAACATCCATACCACGCCAGGATTCGAACATGAAGCCTCTGGTACCAACAGCCAGAGCGCTAGCCAATTGCCATCAGGCCCAAAAGAAAGAAGTCGTGGTCATATTTCTTTCAAAGCTAGAATCGAATATTTAATTTTTTATTTCACTAAATCAAATAAAAATTTAGATAACATGTCAGCAAATTTTCCGTTTTAAACAATGTTTTTTTTTAAAAAAATTATCAATTTAATAGTCTTCAAGGAAAAAGTAATAGCCTTTAATAAATTATTAAACGTGAATAATGTATGAGAGTCTTTTAGGAAAATCCATTAATATTTTTCTTTTTCTATAAAACTGGTTACAAAACTGCCATTTTAAAATACAGAAGGAGTGTTGCAGGAGGGAGATCATTAAATTCCTATTAATGTTTCAAGCGATTTTCGTCCTTTGTGAAGTAGTTTTCAATGTTAGAAAAGTCACCTTAAATGTTAGAATCAAGGCAGTCAAACACCGCTCAAGCGCAACAGGGAAGATGGCTTCTTATTCCGCCTTTCCGGTTTTAAAAAAAATTAGAATTAAAAGATAAACGACTTCACAAAACGCAAATAACAGCGAAAAAATATGTATATCTATTTCCTGTCTTTTAGAGCTCTAAAATTTTCTTCCTTGCCGATTGAAAAAATTTCTCTTTTTTTTTTCCGTGTGGTTTTTTTTTTCTTTGTGTTCACGGGTCGTAGAAAAGGTAATTTGTACCGCCGACTTCTATGGGAGACTTCCATTTATAAAATCCAGTTAGGCTTGTCCTTTCAAAATCCGGTTTTTGGTGGAGGAATAATCAATGTTTATGCAAAGAAATTCGTGGATTTGTCCTCGAAAAATTCTTGGAAAGAAATGTACTTAAAATTTCTTTGTCTGTAAGTGCAACTGTTATTGAGTACATAAAAAATGGATGTAATTTAAAGAAAGAGTTTTTATTTTAAAGATGATAATCCCATTCCTAAACAATATATGTTTCTTCATTATAAAAGTATCTTAAGCTCATTATTATTAATGATTAGTGTTATTATTGATGTAATAGTAATTATAGATGGTAGACATACTTGATAGATTATACATAGATTATACTTGGTAGACAGCAACTTCTAGACCAAGTCCAAGAACCCATGTGGTCTCATGGAAGGAGGGAAAGGTGGGGCAGCTTCTGTTGTGATGGAATACCTGTAAGTAGAAATCTGACTTGGCTCAGTGACGCTGACTTTTTATAGGATAGCGTTGTCAGCCTTACGCCCAATGCTCTATAGTCCTATTAGATCGGAATCTATTGCTTAAAATGGATTCTGAACCACTACAAACATCCATGGTACCACTGGTGACAAAACCTGTGACACCGAGCGCCAGAGCGATAGTCACTCGGCCACCAAGCCCTGTAGACATTATATCGAAATTATAAATGATGTAAGTACAATTTGCATTCAATTGAATGTAGAAAAGAAATGCAGGTTTTAAAAGTGAATGCATCAAATTACCAACGAAGTATAAAGCATTGCTTTTGGTATTTTCAAAAATGCCAGTTTTGTGTCCTAGTGGTAATTTGTACAAAAGGTGTGAGGTTCAAATCCATCCGTAGCAATCACAATCACTGCTTTCAAAAACAACGGAACAATTGTCAAAAGAGTTTAAAGCTTCCTGCATCTTAAGATGTCTGTTGGGAATTTTTCGGGTTTCTCCCATGCGACATACAAATGCGTAGCCTCTAAGACAATTTCCTCCTCTCAGTATCCATCGGTAAGCTGTTTTTGTAGCCTACATAGAGTGAAACACGAGTCGCATCGATCTGCCATAAGGAAAAAAATATTTTCGAAATAATAAATGCCTCGAATTAAGCATTTTAAAATAGGCAAATGACATTTATGGGACCGTAAATTTATAAAGACAAATATAAATATGCTTGAATGTGAACTATTTTTTCTACTTTTATTACTATAATAATAAAATATTTTTACTAAATTATTTTTATGAAGCGTATACTACTTACTATTGTAAAACACGCTTATTGTAATACTTTTTCTTAATGCATAATTCAATTTCTTAACGTATTTTATTATATAATTTAAAAGTGTCACTGATGATAGCAAGATTGTATCCTTATTCGTTATTTCGCATTTATTTTTAGTAATATACTTGAATAAACAACAGACCAAAGGAATAATTGTTGAGTATTACACAATTATCGATTTTCTTATGAATTTATTTGCTCTTATCGATCATAAATTTGAAATCCCTTGACCACTGCTCCCAACAATCATGCACAGTGGGCACATTCCGCCCAAGTCTTTCTGGAATATCGCGGAAAGAAAATCCATCTTCTCGTAGCCCTATTATACGCCCTCGTTTAAAATCGGTGAGCTGTTGATAATGACTTTTTCGTTTTCTTAAAGGCATTCTTAGTTAACATCAACTCAATACATCGAATTTCAAAGCTCAATAACGTCACGAACTTTACAGCACGCATTTAAAGCAAACCTGATTTGCATGTTCCGAGTAGCGGTACTAGTGCTACACTTATGCGAAAAGCGCGAAAATTGAATCAATGTCATCTTTCAGATGTATAAAACATGCCTACCAAATTTTGTTTATCTAACACAAGTCTTTCTTGGTGTTGGAATTTTTTTTTTTTTTCCGTCAGTGTATTATAGTCATTAGTTATCTTAGGTTTCTTGCATTCTGTTGTTGTTTCTTAACCACAGCAAGATCTAGACCAAGTCCATGAACAGTGTGTTCTCATTGAAGGAGGAAGCAGCTTCTGTTGTGATGTAATATTCAGTTGTGTGTGTCTGTATCAAATCCTCAGTGTCCTACAGTGCGCGACAGACATCCCATGAGTAATGTACTCAGGGAATGGAGGGAAAGGGATGGATGGAAAGGGGCAGCTTCTGTTGTTAAGGAGCATCCGTAGGTAGAAGTCTGACTGAGCTCCGTGACGCTGAAGAAGGAGGGAAATGCCTTCGAGGAGGACTTTTAGGGGGAAATACCCGCATTTGCGCATCGTATGGGAGAAACCTCGGAAAACTTTTCACAAGGTAGTCGACTAACGAGACAAGATGCTGAACATTATAAATGCCATCGTGTCTCCTTGTAATTTGAAACAGTGTCTACAACAAAGGAGCCTGCGAATTGAAATTCAGCCTAATGCTCACGAGCGGCGCACGTTGCCACTGAGCTACGAGTCGAGCCTTTCTTGTATTCTAATAAGTTAAGTGAAATATAATTGTTACAAGTCATGTTGATTTCATGAAAATTGCTCTTTTCTGTTTGGTTTCTGAAAATTGCATATATAAAATAACTAAAAATTTCATTTCCAAGTTTTATAAGGAAAATGAACAAGAGAGCTTCCTAAGAAATCTACTCATCAAAGACTTGCAACATTAAATGAGTAATTTTCGCAATCTTAAGGCAAGAGTCATACATTTGTTTCATAAATCGAAAGAAAAAAATATGACCATGAGGAAAAAGCTAAGATGCGTTTAAAAAGCCATATGCGTAGTTTATCGCTCTGTTCTTGCTTTTATAATTTGTATTTAGTTTCACATTTAACTTAATTACCAATTTATAGTAAGTTTAATTATTTCTGCTGACTCATCATGAAATAAAACACTATAAAACTGATGATGATGAAAAGGTGGATGTAAATACTAACTACAACAATTCCATGGATACAAAATTCGAATTATTTTACAAAATAATTAGATAGTTTGCTCGTAAATAATAAGTAACAAAAGGTTATTTGATACTTAAATGTTAAAATATAACAAATCATCTATCCAAGGTTAATTTGTATTTTAATTTCATATTTAATTTAATTACCAATTTTATAGTAAACTTAATTACCTTTTGCTGACATCTTTTTTTTCACTTCATGAAATAAAACACTATAAAACTGATGATGATGATGAAAAGTTGGATGTAAATACTAACTACAACAATTATATAGATACAAAGTTTGAATTATTTTACAAAATAATTGCATAATTTGCTCTTAAATAATAAGTAGCAAATCATCAATCCAAGGAAAATAAAATTATATTATCCGAAGATGATAAAAGGATACAGGGATATTTAGTTTTACAATTTTCTTATTTAAGAAGTAATTTTCGTCTAAAAATGTCAATATTATTATATCACAAGGGATAAAATTTGATATAAGTTTTTTTTGAAAATAAAAACGCTGTAAACTTTTGATTAGTGTAAAAAAAAAACTTAGTTAGAAAAGACTTAGGAGGCTTTAAATGTTTAATTTCTTTTTGCTGTTTGAAGTTAACTTACATTATTTATTTATTTATTTATAAGATAATCGAAATTAAATGAATAATTTGATTTGTACCTTAAATTCACATCTCTATTATTTTGTATTCTCTTAAGTTTTGTAATAATTAACTGGAAATCAAAATGAATAGTTATTAAAAAAGCAAATGTATATTCTCTTTGAAAATGTCATCCCTATATTACGTTATACGTTAATCGGATTAATTTCTCTCACATGAGAAAATAAATTAATACAATTTTTTTTTTCAAAAAATATATCTAATTGATAACAAAATATTTTAATCAAATTTCTATGATTTTTTTTTCCAATTGGTTTGAAATTTACATTTTTTAAAGTAGAGTTAATTTTCTTTTTATTCAATTTACTAATTTATTTATTTGTTTGTTTACATTTGAAAATATCCTTAAAAATTTTGAGTAGTTCTCTTTCTTGAACTGATAACATGAATTTGAATTCCAGATTGCATTGTCTTAAAATGAACTTCAAATATTTTCTTTTCTTTCAAATATTTTCTTCGTAGTTTGATAAGCATGATTTTTGCTTTTATAAATTCATTTTAAATACAGAACATGATAAAACTCTTCTGGATATTTTCAGTCTGAGATATTTTATTACATATGCTTACATAGATAACTTTCTGTTTTACTTCAGTGTTTAATAATAATCTGAAGAGAGTCCCAAAATTCACCCAAGAAATCTTGCATGAATTTTGTGACACGCGAGATCTCCTTTGTACAGTTCAGAGTTTCCAATTTATCAAGTATGTCCCAAATTCACGCAAAATTCCTTGCATTAATTTTGGGAACACCTTTATTTGTCATCATTGTAGTTATAATTATACTCTCGGATACATGTATAAATATTGTTTACAGAAGACAATAAATATTAAACAACGTTAATAAATTATAAAACTAATTTTCATCGTAGTTTAATACAAATAGAGATTTTATTTGTTTAGCATAATAACAAAGATTAAAGAGGATGTTGCAAGAAATAAATTAAATTAAAATGTCTTCTCATATTTTAAATAGGATGCAAAGTGTTGATTGTGTAATTATATGTAACTATTCCGAACGTCATACTAACTAATCTCAATTAATTGAAATATGAATTAAAATCGTATAGAAAAAAAAATAGAGGTGATATAGATTTTTAATTCCATTTGTTTTCATCGCGTTTGAAACTTCTTTTATAGTATTGTCGTTGTTTTTGCAGCTGGATTGTAACTGCGTGTGATTAGGTTGAGACTTGACACACAGGTTTGTGAACTCACAGCTATATTTACACGCGCACAAACACCATGTATGCACAATTAAAACATACAACATGTAATAAATTTAAAGGCATCTAATTAAAGATTAGCGAAAGGATTCCACTTCTAAGCCAAAAATAAAGATATTTCCTCTCCAGATGAGAAATTGTAAATTAAACGTTTCTGAGGTACAGCTAGTTGACCTGTACTCTCCTCTCGATTGAGAGTCTCGATGCCTACTGATCATTTCTCCTGAAAGCCACAAGGGGGAGCTCTTGTAGTGCATAGAAGGAAGCACGGTTACACTCTTAAAAATAACAAATGCAAGTTAGGATTTAAATATGCAGTGTTCGTAGGAAGTATTCGTACACCTTCATTTGTAATTAAAAATATCTTGAAATTTCAATCCTTAAAAAAGTTAAATTAACACTAATATATATATATATATAATTCAAATAATTTACAATAGTCAAAATAATTTACAAGTTTTATTACAAGTAATTTAAAATTAGTACTTAGTTGGATGTCTATTGGATTTTTATAATACCTTCTAGTATTCGTAGCATGGTATCGACTAGTTTTGAAATAATTGAATTGTATTTCTCATGATAAGCAATTTTTAGATACCTCTGCTAGAAATAAATCTTAAGCTTATTTTGTTATCTAAATATCCCACAAAAGCTCAATGGGGTTGGTATCTGTCGTCTATGGAGGAAATTGAAGAAAATGAGGGGGTTATATAACGCTGTATGCTTAGGAACATTATCGTGTATAAAAACGTAATCACGTTTGAGACACTAGGTTGTAAATTATTCTTTAATGTATCAATAAACATATTATGATTTATGATGGCCGAACTTCCAACAGCAGAAGCACTCATACAGCCTTTAACAAGTACAAAATTTTCAACATACTTCACTGTTGGAAGAAGATTTTTGGATGCATTTCTGTGTTTGGTTTTCTCCACACCTTTCTTGCCCCATCAGATCTAAAAATGTTGAACAAACTCTCATCCATGTTGATCCTATCATGTTGATTTTTTCTTCCTAAATTCAGAACCATAATGAAGATATTTCTGCAAAAAACTAAGCTTAGTTTACGATTCTTCTCAGTATTCTTCAGATATTTTTTTTAAAACCTATCTTCAGACATTTTGTACTCTACTTATTGATGTATATACTCTAGTGTTTTGAAACTGAATTGCATTCTTAGGAGCATTAATCGTCGATTTCTTTCTTAGTTGGCATATAATGAATCGAAGATCATAAGAGCTGCCCAAGCGATTACTACACGCGTGGTTAAGTAACGATGAAAAAGAACTAAATCTTTTAAGTAATGGTTGTATGATAGAACAAACTTTTGTATATTATTTTACCTTCTTTACGAAAGCGTAAAATTAGTTTCTTTTCGGAAATAAATGTATCTAAACGTCTCCTTCCCATTTCTGCGGCTTTATCGCCAATTGGCTAGCACTCTGGCCTTTGGTACTATAGGCTTCAGGATCGAATCCTGGCGGTTTGCATGGATGTTTGTTAGTGGTTCGGGATCCACATTAAACTGTAGGTCGCGGTCTAACTAGCCTAAAATGTGCAAAAATTACCTTAGAGCGACAAACCAAGACTATCCATTTCTAGAAGTTGCATTTTAAAAATATAAATTTCAATATTAATTTTTTATTTTAGCCTATATTCTGGAAAGCTTCTAAAATAATATACAGGCTTTCAATTTTAGAATTATCGTAAAAAAAAAATAGAATAGAACAAAAAAAAAAAAATAGAGCATTTTTAGCGAGTACGAATACTTTTATGCATAAATATTCGTTATTTTTAGTTTTTTTTAATTTTTAAATTTAAATTTATATATATTTTGATAGTTTTTTTTTTTTTTTTTTTTCATTCTAAATTCGAATAGTTTTTGAAATTTCTGATAATTGTTTCCATGAAATATGCCCTCTGTTAAATAATAAAAACCTGTATTTCGATATAAATCTGCACTGTACGAATACTTTCTACTCTCACTGTAAATCTTCAATTTCATATGTACAACAGAATTGCTTCAATTTTAACATGATATATTCTTCTTCCAAAGTTTTTCCGTTTGAATAGAGACAAGAGAAATATTATTTAAGTTGAAATTTACATATTCCCTTTGTCGCTAAATGCTCAAATTGTTTTATACTTTTGTATGTTATTTCTATGGGAAAGTTACAGTCACTCCAGTTAAATTTCAGTAAATGACCTTGAATAAGAAATTACCGTTTAAATTTAAAAGCTAACTTCTTTTTGTTTAAAAATATGGGAGAAAATATGATAACAATTGAAGTAAAAATACTTAATGAAAAGTATTATTATTGACTGGATTGAAAAGTCAGAAGATTAATTAAAAGAAAAGAATTGAACTTTTATACATATCTAATTATCCGGAAGCGTGAATAAGCGAATATAATTAAAAGTGCGTGTATGAGGAAGGAAATATAATTAAAACATTTTCATGGAATAAAAAACATCTTTCACAAGTGTATTATTTTGAAGGCTCAGAAAGTTAATAGTAATATAACATAAGGTATGATAATTTTTCCATTGATCTCAATGCTAAGTGTTAGGAAATTAAGGAAAAAAAGAGCATAGGGAAAAGATGATTCATTGAATCATGCCACCGGAAACAAATAAAAATATGTCCACAAGATGCAAAGTTTATCTGAAGAAGAAAAACTATAACGGTCTGTTGAGCTGAGAATTGCAATCATCAAGTAGATTGTTTGTTTTTTATTCAATTGAGTTTATGTTACGAAGGGTACTAAAGTTTGATTGTTGTGATTGTTCTTTAATAAATGGCTGCTGAAGTCCTAAAATTTATAAGCTTTTTAAAAATATGTTAATAATAATAAAAAATGTGTAGCAGATGCTGCTCTGGATAGAATTATTTGTATATATGTATTGTTATTATGTTGAGGGAATGTTATATTTTGTCTCTCGTTATATTGTACTTGTGTGAGACGCGCAATATAACTGGCGGCTTTATAAATGTTTTGCGGCATTTTTTTAAAGTAAAAGCGTGAAATATCCGAATGCGTAAAGTATCGAAGGGTTACTATATTTAAAGAAATATTCAAAATGCAAGTATATGCATATTTTTTATTCTTCTCAAAAAACATCATCAAAGATTTAAATTATTTTCATTGCTATTGTTTATTTAGAAGAACGTCATTAAAAATAGAACATTATCAGAAACTTTAGAACTCATCTTAAAGCTTATGATTATTTTCTACGCATAACTGATTTTCTAAAATTTTACAGATAGATTACCGTTGTTCATAAGAAGACGTGTATTTTATAATTTGGCCATTCAATAATCATTGTATATAGAATATATAAAATAATTATTTTATATAGAATAATTGTATATTGTATAATCATTGTAAATAGAATAATAGTAATTATGCAAAAGGAGATTATAGAACAAAAATAAGCAATATGCCAAAAAGATATGCTCCTATAAAATGCAATTTAGCAAATAAGGCTTTTTATATTAAAATGAAACACTGCTCACATAATATATTATAATTATTATTATAAACTTTTTGTAGGGGATGAAAGAATTTTCTGTCAATTGCTTATCTATTTCTATACACAACTACATATATTCTTATAATTATTTTTGCAGTGTTTACAGAAGCCATCAACACTTTGTTTAGAACCACCATACGACCATTAAAAATAACCATTTAAAACCACCATTATCAACACCATGCTACATTTTGTTTTAAAACAATAATCTCAAAATCTATTTAATCAATACTTTCAAAAAGTTCCATGTAAAAACCTTTGAAAGTTAAGCGATATTTGCAATAAGTGAGGAGAAAGAGCAAATAATAATTTTGAAAACTGATTAAAATGGAAATACTTAAAATTTAAAAAAGGATCAAAAATTGAAATTAAGACAAGGAACAAATTCATAAAAACCGCATTAATAATGTAAAAAAATACGAAGAAAAATTTAAAGTTTAAATTTTAGTAAAAAGTAGAAAAATTAACTGTTAAAAATTAAAAAATTTAAATTACAAAAACAAGTGATACAATTAATGGCCAGTTACCCGACGCTTAAAAGTAAAAAAAAATAATAATAAAAACCCGGAAATTTGAGCAATGCCAAGGTTGGATTAAATAAAAATAAGAAATTTAACGGGACCTAGTAATAGCAAGAGGTTTAAGGGTAACGGAAGTGACGTCACAGAAAAGCGAGCTCTTTTTACCGGAAGTAACCTTGACTGATAGAGACGGTAGAGAAGGGTATTAAAATGATAAGAATGAAATCCCCCTTTTTTTAAACTTTTTTTTTCCCAATGTCATCAACAGAGTAACTCCTATTTTTAATATATGTACTCACATTACTGAATTTTTATAAAAAAAATAGAATATTAAATCAAAATACTCTAAAAAATAATACATTCTTTAAATTTAAATTTTAATATTTCATTTGTATTGATTATCTCTGAATTTATTAAACTTACATTTGTATTTCTTTATAAATTTTATATGTTTAATATTACAAAGAATAACGTATAATAAATATATTTAACCAATTAGTTCCTACATTTAATGTTCAGTTCTTTTAATGCAATATATTAGAGTAGCAATTCGTTTCAATACGAGTATTTAAAATGCTATGAAAACGGAATATGGCGAAACATAGACATGAACAATTGAAATTTTTTTTCAACTCGCATCGATTTAATTGTGAATTTTATGTTCCAAAAACACATTTAAGTCGCTTTAATTAAAATTTTTACATGATATTTCTTTCTATTCATTTATTTTATTCTTCTTTTCTTCATTCATATTTAATTCTCTTTGTTAAATCTATGCAAAACCCTACAACTTCTTTTGATATAAATTTTCTAATATGCATTTTCAAACATTTAGAAAAGATCATTAGTTATCAATCTTAATTGATAACTAATGATCTTTGAGATTAATGACTTTGAGTCTAATGAGATTTGATTTAGTAAAATAAAATAACAATATCATGTTATTTTTAAAATTATTTTCAGCGAGCGTTTTGTTATTAAAATATCTGTGCACAAGTCACTGAATTATATTTATAAAAAAATTTATCTTTTATCTAAATTTATTTATATTTCATCTTTTCATATAAATTAACCTTTATTGTTATTTATTAAATATACTTTTTAAACAAAACTTAGCTAAAAAATAATACTTTCATTAATTTTTAAGTGATAAATTTTAATTATTAATATCATTGATTCTGTGTCAGAATTTTTCTTTCAATAGACTCATCTGTATTTCTTTAGAAACTGTTTATATATTTTTATGAAAACTGTCTTCTTTCAATATAAATATCCTTTTTGTAGCATACTAGGAAATTTTCTAGAATAGAGAATACTAGACACATTCTAAGTAATTACATTACAAATTTAATATATTTAATCAATTAGTTACTTACATTTAATTCCCAATTCTTGAAATCCAGTATATTACAGAGACAATTCGTTTATTTAATATAGATATATTTTAATCCGAGTAAGAAAAATGCTACGAAAATTAAAAAAAATTAAAAAAATAAAATAAATAAAAATTAAATTAAATTAAATTAAAATTTAAAAAGAAACACAGGCAAAAACAATTGAAATTTCTTTCAATCTACATAGAATTCATCTTGAATATGTTCCCAAAATTACAATTTTTTAAGTCTATTTAATTGAAAAAAAATTTCTATTGATATTTCTTCTATTAATATGTTTATTCTTTCTTCCTTCATATTTGATTATATGCGTTAAATCAATGTTAAACTTTAATTAAAACTTTTGTTAGCGATTTAACATACATTTTCAAGTATTTAGAAATGATCACTACTAAGACTATGATTTGGTTAAATAAAATAGTTCAATGATTATTTCAAAACATTGCATACTTAATTTTTCTTCATTTCACCATGAATTTTGAAATAATTTTTTCCTTTTTAATTTCCTTTACTATTCTATCATGTATAAGTCTTGTACTTACACAGCCTCCATAGACATTTCGTTTTTATTTTAATAATCAATGTATAATATTTACAAAAATTTTATGAATTTTCAACCGAAATTAGTTGTTAAAGCATGCTTTTACATTCTCACTTATTAATTCAAAATGTTTATTAGTTTCGCTAACAGTTATAAAAAAAATTGTTTTATAAATGTTCATAATTTTCTTTTTATTTCTATAAATTTTCCTTTTCTTAAGAAACAATACATTTTATTTATTTTTATTTTTTTCAATTTAAATTTTTTTCCTTTAAAGATAATAATACTTGAAATAATTAATAATAATATAAAATAATTTATATTTTTTTCCTCTTTTCTTTTTTTAGTTTTTCCTAACGATTTTCCATTTTATAGCATATTTTTTATTGAACAATGTATTTTAATGTGATTTTTTTTTTTAATTTTTAACCAGTTTATAATTTTTTCCAAATTTATTAATTTCTACAAAAAATTTATTTTTGTAAAAAAATTTTTTCTTTGTATAAATTTATTTTTACAATAAGGATTGTTCTTAAACTTTTTATATTTTGAAAAAAAATATTTTAAACTTTTTTTTTTTTTAATTTTAAAACAATTTATAATTTTTTTCTCAGTTTGATACAAATTACAAAAAACATTTGTGTCAATTTTTCACAATTTATTTTATTTTTTTGTATTAAATTATATATATTTTTTATTTGCCTTTTCCAATTAATTTTTTTTCCTAATTTGATACATTTTCCAAAAATTGTTTCGGTAAAATAAATTTTTTTATGCAAGTTTATTTGTAGATTAGAAATTGTTTTTAAACTTTTGTATTTTGAAGAAAAAAATCTTTTAACTTTTTTTTTAATTTTATATTATTTTTTTTGCAAATTGATTGATAATTCGGATTTTGTTTTATTGAACAATATATTCTAATGAGATTTTTTTAATTTGAAAACCAATTTATAATTATTATTAATTAATTAATTATTAACTATATTTATTATATTAATTAAATTAAATTTTATTTATTTTTTTTTTCCTCATTTGATACATTTTGGTAAACAAAATTTTTCTTTTATAAATTAAATATTCTTAATATAATTTTTTTCAATCCAATAATATTTTTTAATATATTTTCTTAATTAGTGCTTAATATTTTTTTTCTTTCCAATTTAAAAGATTTTACAAAAAATTATTTAGCTAAATAATATTTCTTTGTACAAATTTATTTATACATTAGAAATGTTGATTGACCTGGTCGCTTGTCTTTAGAAATTCCGATATCTATCTCAATACCTTTTATAATGAAGAAATTGACAACAAGATTTTCAGCATGCTTCCCATTCAAAATTTATTGAATGGGAAGAATATTATAGGAATATATATATTCCTATAATATTCCTATTATGATATTTTCATTATTACAAAAAACGTTTTGTTATAACATTTAGAAATGTTTCGAGACAACACGGAAAAATTCTCGTTGACAATTTCTTCATTACAAGAGTTTATGAGAGATATATAGAATTTTTAAAGTCAAACGGCACGTTAAACTAAACTTACTTATCCATTAAAAATCTCGATATAGCTCGAATATGAACGGATATTTCCCGAATCTTATACGGGATATTGTTTTTCTTTACTCCGCAGGAAAGAAAAATTGCTGATTATGTATTTTTTAAAGTATAACAATAAAAATGTTATAGTAATTTAAAATAAATTTAAATAGTAACATTAATAATATTAAATTTCAAGAAACGAACCCTATTTTAAATATACAAAAACTGAATTAAAACTTTGTAAAAAATTTATATCAAGAGGATTAGTCCTAGATTTATTTAACACGACAATGCAAATTTAAAAGCTTATAATTGAATGTTGCCTCAAAAAAAAAAAAAAATGCTAAAAATTCTATATTCAAAAAGTTTAATATAATTGAAAAGTTGATTTTTTAAAAGTAAAACAACTATTTTGGTAAATAAATAAATAAAATTTTTAAAAAATGTGGTGTTGAAGAAGCCTTTACTTATCATAAACCTTTTTTTTAAATCTGTTGTCTATAAAATAGAAGTAAAAACACTTAAAAGGAAAAAATTGTCATTTTTAAAAAAGACAAGAAATTTCGAAAATCGTGAAACCCATATTTTGTATTACTGTAAAATATTTATCTCTAGAAAATTACTAATTATTATTAACAATTTAAACTATCAATTATAATTACTAAAATTACGGTTTCGTAGTATTTTACTTATTCGTATTGAAACGAATTATCACTGTAATATACTGCATTTAAACAATTGAACTTTAAATGTAGGAAACTAATTGGTTAAATACATTAAATCTGTAATAAAAATTGAAAGAAAGTTGTTTGTGTATTATATATATATAGTATATAGAAATACAAATGTAATTTTAATATGAAAAAATTGAGATATAATCAATATAAGTTAACAATTAAAATTTAAATTTGAAAGAAAGTATTATTCTTTAGAACATTTTGATTTAATATTCGTGAGTAACTTTTATAAAAATTCAGAAATGTGAGCCCATATATTAAAAAATAGACTTATCGTATTATTAGAAGAAATCGTAGAATTATCGTAGAAATTATGAAATAATAATTGTTTTTGCAAGTAAGAAATAGGGAAGAAAATCATGCAAAGTGTTGTAAAAAAATTATAAGATAATAGTTATGAGTTTATACTTTTAGATTTTATAAGTAATTTTAGCCAACGGCCATACCACGCTGAATATACCGGTTCTCGTTAGATCACCGAAGTCAAGCATCATTGGGCACGGTCAGTACTTGGATGGGTGACCACCTGGGAACACCGCGTGCCGTTGGCATTCACAAATTTGGGACTTGAATGACCGAGTGTCTAGCGCTCTGGTGCTCGGTGCCAGAGGTTTCGGGTTCGAATCCCGGAGGTGCCATGGATGTTTGTAGTGGTTCGGAATCCACTTTAAGCCGTAGGTCCCGGTCTCCTATGACTGTAAGAGCGTCACGGAGCCAAAGTCAGACTTCTACCTACGGGTGCTCCATCACAGCAGAAGCTGCTTCCTTCCCCTTCAATCATGAGTACGTACGGGCTCGTGGGCTTGGCCAGCCAATTGGGATAAGAAACAACATAAGTAATTTTTGTTGATGAAATTTGTGTATATTTTGTGCTTTCATGTAAACATTATTTTATTATAACATTTACAAATGGTGATCATATAGTTGTGGGGAAATTGATCATATGTATTCATGAATTCACTACTTTCATTTCTACATACATTGGATGCTCTATATTTTTAAAAACGCATACATGTTAATTCTATGAAGAACATAATTGCTTACTTAAAACTTTAGTAATTAATATTAGGAAGGAAACTTTAAACATAAATTAATATCTTGTCTGCCAAAAAAAGAAATGAGAGGTTTTTAAAGAAAATTCTTAAATTTTTAATGTTCAATGGAAAAACAAAGATCCGGTATAATTAAATTTATAAAGAATTGATAAAAAATTCTTTTACCAAAATATATTTTGTAAAATTATCAAATTGAGAAAAAAATTTTCACTTGATTTTTTAAATAAAACAGAATAAAATTATGAAATTAGAAATTGCTTTAACAAATCACATTAAAAATATAAAGTTTTGTAAAATGTTTAAAAAATCATTTTCTATTAAATTTTGTAAAATGCAAAACATTGGAGATAAAAATATTTAATTAAAAAATTCATAATTAAAAAATAAAACATATATAAAAAAAAAAAGTCATTTACTGAAATAATTATTTGTAAAAATTGAAAGAAATGATAGAAATAAAATAATTTTTTTTATCAAAGGAAGTTTATGAAGTTATGAAATTAAAAACCTAATATTTGCTTAATAACAACATGTTAAAGTAAATTCTTTTAGAAAAACAAATTTTGTAAAAAGAAAAATTAATCAAATTAAAAAAAAAGCAAATTAAAAATAAATTTTATTAAAAAAATCATACCTTTTTTTTTAGCAATCAAAACATAAGTTCCAGCCTTGTGTCCTTCCGATGTTGCCACCGAAAAAGTCTCTTAAACAAAATTTATTTATCATTCCAAACCCAGTGTTGTAGTACAGCGATGAGTCACTTCGATGTTTGTCCACCGGAAAAATTCTTCAAAACGGGGGGATTCCTTCTACCACTCCTATACCCTTCTCTGCCAAGACATATCAGTCAACGTCACTTCCGGTAAAAAGAGCTTGCTTTTATGTGATATCACTTCCTTCACCTTGAAACCTGCGGATTACTACTCCAACTAGCATTTTATATCGCGTAGCACAACTTTACGAGTGTTTAGATTAGAATGAAACGGAGCAAAAATTTTAATTAGTGGAAGCAACACAATTTAAACCAAACAAAACAGCTCAGATTCACAGATGATGATGCTGGAGATATCTGATCTTTTTTGAGGAAAGGGAAGGACTCAAAAGCAATTTTAAAAATACCCTATGAGTCTCTTCTTAGAGATAGCAACACCTAGATCGTAAACAGGTAATCTTATCGCTTCATCATCTGAGTGTTTTTCAAATGAAAATTCTTTGAAATTTTGAATATAGGTTCAACAATAGGATCCTGATTTAAATCTCTGTGGATTTGTTTCCTTCTAACAAATCAAGAGACATTTACTATACTGTCTACCATTTATTTTGAAAAAATTATTTCTTTTTAAATTAGGTATAGCATATGAAGCCCACATAGGACAATCTCATAAGGAAATAGGTCTTAGAGATTTATAAAGTAAAAGCTTGTATTTGATCGGAAGCCTACTCTTTCAAAAAATTAAGATGTTTAATTAGGTACATGATATAATCACAGAGTCGATTTAGCAACTATTTTTTTTTTTATATGAGGGTAAATGATAATTTTGCGTCAATTAACTAAGTACTTATAACTTACTTGCGTAATTTACTTTGCGTCAAGTAACTAAGTATCTAAGTACTTATATTCAATAACCCAGATGACAGATTGGCCAAAAATGATGGCAAAAATTAAGAAGCAATTCAATTTGTATCCGTTAATTTTAATGGCAATTAGCTTTAGATATAGCAACTTATTGAACAGTGGAAGGCAAGAACCAGAGTCGAGAGAAGAAGAGAACCGAGCAAGTCAGAGTCAAGAGTACTAAGTAAGAGACACGAGTTAGTGTAGAATGAAAGAAGTTAGTTACAAAATTGCGATAGCCCCCAGAGATCAAAGTTGATGCCCCGAAATCAGAGACCTTTATCAGTAAAATAAGGACCATGGACCCTCATGTCAGAATAATATTTTTAAATGCCTAAAATAATTTCACAGTTTTCAGTTGCAATAAAAAATTAACAAAAAATATGCTACTATAATAATACAATCACACCTGTACTAGTGTGGTGGATGGCAGCCAAAATAAAATCTTTAGGTGGAATTTTTATTTTTATTTTATTTATTTTCTTACTTTAATTTACACTCATGTCCATAAATTAAGGATAATTCAGAATCACACAGAAATTGAACTCTAAAATAAAAATTTCACCTGTAGAATTATCACACACATCTTGAAGAAGAATATGCAAATTACAGAAACCACCAGATGGCGCGGATAGTACGTCACAATGATGAGAGTGTAGAGAGGGTATATAAGGAAAGGTGGCAAAAGTAAAATTGTTCACAAGCGCTTTAAAAAGCCTTTCAGTGCAATAACCGCATAGTTATGGCACAAAGGAAGCATTTGAATGATTTTTTACGTGGTAGAATAATCGGACGACTGGAATGTGGGCGTACCCCAGCTGAAAGTATCAGAGGAACTTGGAATCGCCCAGAGTGTCCTCTCCAGGCTTTGGCAACGTTCCAAGATGATGGTAATGTGAGTAGATGTTTTACAGCACAGGTCGCCCCGAGTTACAACGCCGAATGAGGACCGGTATTTAGCAGTTACTGCCAAAAAAAAACAGACCGGAGCACAGCATCAGACCTGTCTCGTCAGCTCTCTTCAGCTACCGGTACGACAGTTTCAAGGCAGACCGTGTACGAGACCCTTAGGGCACATTGGTCTATATGCTCGTAGGCCTCTCAGATGTGTTCCACTTACCGCAACTCACTGTCGCCTGCGTTAACCTGGAGTAGAGCATGCATTGTGGACACCGCAACAGTGGTCTTGTGTGATGTTTTCCGACGAGTCAGGTTTAGTTTGCAGTCTGATTCTCGCCGGACTTTCATATGGAGAGCGCCAGGTAGCCGTTACCACCAAGAGAACACCATTGAACGACACCGTTACGGTGGTGCAGGATGGCTCGTTTGGGGGAGGAATTATTCTTGGTTCCAGAACTGACCTGCATGTTCAGAGTGTAACGATGACAGGCCACATCTATCGGGATGTCATTCTGGAACAACATGCACGTTTGTTTCGGGGGCGCCATGGGTGCTGAATTTCTGTTTATGGATGACAACGCCCGTCCTCACCGTGCAAACATTGTAGACGAATGCCTTCAATTGGAGGATATCACCCGTATGGATTGGCCAGCATACTCACCGGACTTGAATCCAATAGAGCATGTGTGGGATATGCTTGGCCGACGAGTGCAGCCCGTCAACCCCCTCCCACCTGTCAACCGGAACTTCGGAGGGCATTGCTTGATGAGTGGTGTAATATTCCCCAAGATCAGATTGATAATTTTGATACTCAGCATGCCTAGGCGTTGTAAGGCCTGTATTGCATCGTCCGGGAGACATACTCCATATTAACCATCATACTAACCATGTTATACTGTTTTTTTGTAAATAGGTTCTTTTTGAAAATTTGCTCAGGGAGTAAAAATCGCAATTTTTATTAATTATGTCAAACATATAGCATCTTTTTTGCTCTTTACCTTTTGTTTAATAAATAGACTTTACAAATAAGTCAAATTTGTTTTTGCTTCTGTCTCTTTCTTTGCCTGAACTTCATTATCCTTAATTTATGGACATGAGTGTATACATAGATATGTATATTGATATTGAATATATATATTTACTCAATAAATTGAATTTGTATTGAATTACGATATTGAACTAAATGTGCTTTTATTTTCACTTATTTAGGTGTATGGGATGCATATTAAAATAGAACAGCAGTTGTCACTTGTAAATTTTTAATACCATATATTAATGTTTTTAGAGAACCGAAATACCGTCAATATTTAAAGAATACTTAAGAGTTTTAAATTTTTATGCCATCACTCACAATCATAGATAAGATAAGAGTCATTTCAATACACATAATGCATTTTTAGGCGTACAGCATCACATCAAACCTTTCCATGTTTGAGGAAACACTAATTTAATAAGTTACAATCTTCGTTGAACAAATAGCACAAAAATAACAAGAGAAAAATGTTTCCATATGAATAAATAAGTCTCGAGCAAAACTTCTGTTTAACCGAGGAATACGCTGAAGTTATAAATATTTAGCGAGGTTTCTGGCAAACTGTGGTAGTTTTGCAGAAGCAAAAACAGAAAATGAGACTCTCTTTGGAGGTAGAGCAGTGATGAAAAGATAATCCTTGCTATCAGTTTTCGATGTATTAATACTTCTTTTTATTCTTCTTCAAACATATTTGTGCATGGAAGAATCAGCGGTCTCTATGGTCGGGACTGAATTTTAAGTACTTGTTTAGAACACGTACTGTGGAAATCGTTTTGATGTTTATCAGTAGTTCAAACAATCTTGTACTCAAAAGATACACTTGAACAGTATATGCCCATTTTGTAGACTTTAAGTTTTGTAGTTTGACTTTTGTCAATAAACTATTTCAGATAAAATTCGAGAAAACAAAAAATTCTGATCTTCTATTTTGTCCCCATACTTTGCAACGAATAGTTTTTATAAAACATTTAAAACATAACTTACATCTTGAAAAATATAATAATTATTCTTGATGAGATCGAATAACTATATATTTTTAAACTAAAAACTTATTTCTTAATATGTGTCATAAATTTAGCAAGTGTAAAAGGAATTAAAACATAATAAACAACTTGTTTCAAATAGAATAATTAAACATGAATACGTATTTATTTTATCAGTATTAAATATTTGAATTTGTCATCAATCAAAAATAAATCAGATTTATATGAGACATGAGAATAATATGTGGTTTTATTGTAAATATTTAAAATATATATTGATATTTCTGTAAAATATATATCATCATTATTAGACAACAGCCGATGGTGCACCAAGTCCGTGTATATGGTAACATTATTATGAGATAAGATTTTCTTTCTACTGGTAGTGTTTGTTGCCAACTAACGCTCTTTAGTCTATCAGACTGGGACCTATTGTTTAAACTAGATTCCGAACCATTACAAACCCTTGGCCCCGCTCCCGGACTCAAACCCAAAACCTGTGGCACAGAATGGGGAAACACTCGGCTGTCAAACTCACAAAAATTTGTAAGAGAATGTAAAAAAAACAATTAAAAAAAAAAAAAAATATATAGTGCTTTACTAACTTAAAATGCATATAAATATATGTAGCACATTGTACTAAATTTTATTTTTATAAAAATATCAAGCCATTTTTAATAAAATGCATACTATAAATATCTCATGATATTGAACTAATAAAATCTATATAAATATGTATGGTATTCTAATAAAATGTATATGTAGAGTATTCTAATAAAATGTATATCAGCATATGTGTAGTATTCTAATAAAATGTACATATACTTATAATATTATTACTTGAGCAAATGCATATAAATATATATATTATTATACTATTAAAATATATAAATAATGGCGTGGTACTACTGTAATAAATTACATATAGTACTGTACTAATAATATGTATATAAATATATATAGTGTTGTAACTGTAAAATTCCAAATAGTTAAAATGACTTGATGATTATTGTATAAGTGGTTATAAAAACATTTCAATGTCTTTGGAATTTTTTTAATATATGTGGTATTCTGAGTAAAAAGAAAAGGCCAAGAGCATTAATAGGAAACATGCTAAATTTTCGACCAAAATGTTGATTTCTAATTGTTGCCCTTTCTTATAGACCGTTTATAGAACATTCTACATACGTGCAGAATAGCTACAAGAATAGTACTAACTAATATTTGTAGTTTAAAATGACAGTGACTCTTCAGCAAAATACAAACCTGCATTACATATTTTGAAACCCTCCCATTCAGTAAAATAAGACAGCATGAAAAAGAATGCCCAGGGCAAGGAAAAGCCGCGAGATTTGCCTTGTCATCACCCGGTTTCCCTAGTGAATTATGAGTGCATCGACGCTTCGCCCCCAAAAAGACAAGTCATCGGTTTTCTTTTCATTGCGTTGGCCATTCGCCGGAGTTCCTTCAACCGAGGGAACAAACAGTCGTGACTTTGTTTACCTGGGATAAACAATTTGTGGAAATAACTTCTTCCCTGGAGATGCAATCAACTCACTGTTCAGAAAAATAGATCTCTCTCGTTCTTGATTAAAAAAGTTTGATCCTTCAACTTTTAAACATTAAATTTTATGTTACTAAAACACGCATGGAGCTGATTCGTCCACAATTTTTAAAGCTGGTTTCTCATCAAATATCAGTATTCTAATTGAATAAATGAATTCTAACTTGCTCTCAATGTATTTTTTTATAAGAAACTAGTATTTCATTAATATAGCAATTTGTAAGAAATATATATATATTTTTTTATTTACTTATACTTTTCATTCTCTGTGTACACATATGTTTATCAGCAGCTGCGT
>BPLR01017723.1:0-77991 GCA_021605095.1 Caerostris extrusa | reverse complement strand
AACTGTTAAATATAATAATATATAAATAATTGATATAAACTTACTTTCTTACTCCATTTATGTTAATAATAGATAATAATGTTAATCTCAAAATTTAAACTAACTCACCCAAACTTGGACAGCTATTTTTTTTAACATGAGCTTTCACGTACTGAAAGACCCGTTTAAAAATTAAACACATACCCAACAGGTTGCTGTAATTCGACCTAACGAACAGTGACTTTTGGCGACTGCTAATTTGGAGCAAAACTGAGGATTTGTTTATATGCATCAAAGATCAAAGAATCCTATTCTCATCTATTATGTTACTACATTCGTACATTTTTAACATTGTAAAATGTAGTATTCTAAAGTGGTTATTTAACCATCATTATATGCTACTGTTTATAAAAACTGAATACTAAACTATTGGAATTTTTTTTAAAAAAATTAAATGTTTTTAGATTTCATTTTTATATAATTTAAATGATATATGAATTCTTAAAATGAATTTCTTCCAGATATAATATGCCAACAAAGTGTATCATATCTGGTTGCCATTAGATTCCCTACATATCATTACTGACATGAATTTTTAAATATAAATTTAAGATAAAGATTCATTCAAGTATTGATTATCTTCATTAACAGAAAATTCATACAAAAAACTATTTTTAAAATCTGGGTATTCTGCCATACAATAGCTTTTTATTCAGTACAACAACGATAATAGATTATCCCATGTTTCAATGATAATGATAGATATGTTTTTCTTAGTTTTAAAATATTGTTAATTTCAATTTAGAAAAGATAATAGATTTAATCTATATTAAGGGGCCGAATGGCTAGCACTCTGGCGCTCGGTACCACAGGTTTTCGCGTTTAGTCCCAGCTGTGCCATGAATGTTTGTAGTGGTTCGGAATCCATTTTAAACTGTAGGTCCCGGTCTGTTTAGCATAAAAGTGTGCACAAGATGACCATAGAGCGACGAACCAAACCAATTAATCTATATTAATGAAGAGTCTACTTTTAGAGTGAAGCTACAGATGTAATTAAACAACAGTATAGAAAATGTAAAACATATTCTTAAAATTTTGTTTCTTATATTTAGACATCTTAAGATATTTATATTTGAAACAATTTATAAATTACAAATTTGCTAATATTTTAAATTTTTTTATTATTATTGAAATAATTTGCCCTATTCTATAACCATGCCTGGAGTAAAAGGCGTAAATGAAAGTGAAGGTGAAGAAATTGATCCAGAAACAGCTGAAAGTGACAAAAGCAGTAATGAAGACTCGGATTCATCTGGATCTGGTTCAGGATCCGATGATGAAAGTAGTTCAGGTAAACTGTTTGGTAAGATTGTATGAAAGTAGAGTGCTTTCCTAATTTATCATGAAAATGCGTTATATTAAAATTTTCATTATTTAGAAAATTTAGACTAAATAGTCTGATGTATGACATTCTTGAAGTCTAAGAATATTTTAACGAAATTTTTCCTTCTATATTAATAATAATTATGTTAAATAATCTAATTAAATTTTAGTTATATTTAGAGGCTTAAACTGATTTTCCAGAATATGAAACTAATTTTATGTAAGACAAAAGTCCATCAAAACCAGAAAAACATAAGAATAAATAAGGGTAACATATTCTGATAACAGGAAGGAACCGATTTCCTTTCACATTAGTTAGGAATAAGATTAATAAATTTCGCGGAACATCCATATCAGATGGAAATTCGAGTTCTATGACACATGATCGCAGGATTTGTTGATTTTTGGTGACATACAAAGGAAAGCAATTAAAGACTTTCTGCTGACAATTAACTCTGAAAAGGGAGAAAAACAGTTTATTTTTTGTTTGTTATTGAGAAAGCCCATAATATGTAATCAGCTAAATGATATAATTGTTATGTCATTCAAGGATGTTGGTAGGAATGATTGTATCATGGCAGAAAACAGTTTCAGAATTCAGAAGTCAGCTGTTGACCTAGAGAAATGACGAACAATTATCAGCATTGCTTTCACAGTATTTGATTAATTATAAATGATATAACTAGGACACCAGGGACTACAATGACATTTAAGAGATTAATAAGAGCCCATTGCACCTATTACTCCTCATATGTACACACCACCAAGCAGTTTTTGCAAGTGTTAGGGTTGTTTGATATAGAATCTTATTCAGTGAAGTATCCCATTTTAAATTAAATCTTGGCCTCCAAAAACATGCCTGAAATGTCCCGGAGATGTTTTCGACAATGGCCCAACTATTGCTTGCCACTTGTCTAACAACTGGCAGTTAGAGTCTGAGTGCCATTTCATTTGATAGCCAAACATTTTTGTCATCATTCATGATACTCTAGTCACATGATGGTACATGTGTTATTCCACAGCCTTTAGATTTTTCGGTTTTTGCATTTTATTAACATAATGCCTTGCTGTATAGGACAGTGGTTTCAAATTTTTTTATCACTTACCTCTAAACGTAAATGATTAAAAGTTGTATCCCTTTCATTTATTTCAAATATACAATTATTTTAAAACAAAAAACACTGAGAGGACTGTAATTAAAATTAAAAACTTCATTAAACTAAAATACTATTTTTTTTTTAACAGTTGAAAAGGATGAACACTCGAGCCATTCACACAAATTTTTATAGAATTAAAATTAGTTCTCGAAGAAGTACCACATTGAAGCAACTAGCCTCTCTAAGATTGCATGCACTGCTAGCATAATTTCATTTTTTTTTTTCTATGGTTCAAGTAGAATTCATAAGTGAAAATTCCCAGCTGGATCTGCACCTCTTTCATTTCACTTCACAGGCTTTGTTTGAAGATAGTGCTGCAACAACTGGCATCTCAGTATTAAAAATCACTTTTAGGTTAAAGTACAAATTCATTTTTTAATAAGACTTGCATGTGAGCCATGTGATTACATATGTTGTGTATACAGTCTGGGTGAATTTCAATGCAAATACAATTTGAAAATAAATCTTATTTTTCTGTACTTACTTTTAGTTGCTATCATAAGATTGCATTTGCTGATTGTGAGTTTGCGGCTTTTGGCATATCTCGAAATATCACTATGTGTACCTCCTTTAGGAGATTACTGATGAGAAATGCCTCCAACCATCTCCCTTTCAACAATCAGACAATAAGTAGTAAAGAGTTAGCAAGAAGTCCTTCAAGGGAGTTCTGACAATTATATGAATCCATCTCAAACCAAATAATAATCACAAGTGCCAGAGAGAAGTCCATGCCTTATAGATTAGTTCACTTATCTCTCTCTGTATATATGCATATATACAGGTTATCAAAATAATGGAAACACCTGTGAATAAAAGTGACATTTTTTAATACTCTTTGTAAGCATTAAAATATAATAATAGCTACCAGTTTTTTAAATAAAAATGTATATGTTCTGGTAGTATGTGGTAGCTTTATTGAAATTCTCTAAGTCTTGGATTTATTTCAAACGCGTCAAATGTTGGACCTTTCAGATTTTCAAAGAGGCCAAATTGTAGAGCCCGTCTAGCTGGAGCAAGTGTAACCAAAACATTCCAACTTTTAGGTGTTTCTAGAGGTACTGTGTCTAAAGTCATGACAGCATACACACAGCGTGGCAAGACAAGCTCGGCAAAGAAAAAGTGTGGACGTAAAGAGAAACTCAGTGAAAGAGACCGATGGGTATTGAAGCGGATTGTGATGTCTCAAAAGCGAACAACTGCAGCAAAAGTGTCCGCAGAGCTCAATCAGCATCTGATTCTCCAGTGTCAATCATTACAGTTAGGAGACACCTTCATAAACAGGACATTTATGCCAGAGCAGCAATTCCCAAGTCACTTGTAACATATGTTAATGCCAAACGTCGTCTACAGTGGTGCCATACTCACAAAACCTGGTCGATTGATAAGTGGAAGAAAGTAATATTGTCTGACAAATCGTCTTTCACACTTTTCCGTACAACAAGACGGGTGTACGTTTGAAGGACACCTGCACAAAGTCTGCTTCCAATTGTCATGATATGGGCAACTGTGTCGGGTTTTCTGCAGGACCAATCGTAACCCTGAAAAGGATCACTGGGGAGAAATTTTAGCTGACCAGATCCATCCTATGATGCAAACTTTACATCCATCCATGCAGCGGGACTTGTTCAATCATTGTTTTAATGAACACGAGGATGAAGTTGGCCTTGACCCGCACAGTCACCCGACCTCAATATCATTGAACCGTTATGGTCTATTTTAGAGCATTCAATACAGAATCTATATCCTCCACTGGCATCTCTCCCTAAACTTTCTGCAATATTTCCATGAAGAAGGGTACAATATTCCTCTGAACACTATTCAGCACTTGTAGGAATCGATTCCTAGGCGAATCCAAGCTGTATTACATGCCAAAGGCGATCCTACTCCTTTTGGCGGTAGGACCGCCTTTTTGGCATGTAAGGTAATTTGGCAAAGGCGGTTTCTTTACAAATTTATGGTGTTTCCATTATTTTGATAACCCCCTGTGTTAACTGTGCTAATAAAACTCGCACACATATATCGCATCTATTTATTTTAGTTTTATTTTAATATTCTTTTTTGGGTGTATTTTTTATTGTTAGTTAAATAGATTGTTTCTAATATTTGTATAAAAAAATTATATTAAATAAATTTTATTTGCATGTATCTATTTTAATTTCTTTTTAGAAGTCGATGAAGAATGTATTGATAAAAGACGAAGTGAATGTTTGCACCAAATGGCAGATTTGGAAAAACAGTTTGTGTTCATGAAAGAACAGTTAGTAACTTTATAAGAATTTTCATATTCAGGTTTAATAAACTGTAATTGTGTAGAACCACTGCAAATTAGTATTCATAAATATATAAATATATATTCTTGTTATTTGAAAAATATTTTTGTCTTTGAACTAAGATAATTCTTTTTAGTTTTGTGAAATTAAAAGAAAAAATCTCTCTTAAAAAAATATATTTGATGATTTAATTAAATTCACCATTAAGGCTTCATCATATTACAAATTATGTCAATTGTTTTTATTCTAACTTAATTATATTCTTTTTAAAAACTGTAAAAATAGTTTTTGTACTTATTTACTAAATAATAAAGTCAGAAGATTTAAATCTGTTAATTGTTAAATTTTTTTGTTTGATAGATTATTTGAGGAAAAGAGTTCTCAAATTGATATTCAGCTAGAAGAAGTGAAAAAAGGTACTTCTACAGAATATACACATCCACTGGATGACTTACGCCAAAATTTACAAGATCGCTTTAGGAAGTATCAGGTATATTGTAGAGTTTGTTTTTTATTTAATTAATAAAATTAATTTAAAAATCATTTATTTAATAATAAATTTTTATATTTAGATATTTTAAAAGTCCTAAGACTTACGAATATACGTCACACATTAGATGCTGAAAATCAAGCTTCAAAACAAAATCTTAATGTCTTACTTTTCTATTATTTCTATTGCTTATTAAACATAGCATTTTAGGAGTTGCACCTTCCCTTTATCCTTTTGCTTAAGCATATTTTTATAAACTTAAAATTAAATATTTTCTGTTCATTTTTCTACTTATTATAACTATACAATTTTTTTTTTGAAAATTTGTTGTTAAATTTGAATTCATTTAATCAAAATAGCCTGTTACAGGCCAAAAAGCTATCATCTCCAATTTCTTCCTTCTGACCCTATCTGGTGCAGTAACCTCCGCCAGTTTACTCCAATTAACTAGATTGTTTTTGACATTTTTAATCCTAGTGGGAAGTCTTCTCCACCTTATTGCCTCAATTCTCAAAAAAGTTATCATTTTGGTTCGAAATGCATCGTCACATAACACATTGCCCAGCCTTCTGATATGAGATATCTTTACAATTCTCACAATATCAGTATAATAAACACCAAATATTTTAAAAACTTAATTTTACAATATGTTTTTTTTATTTTAATCAATCTTTAAAGCATAACATTAAAAAAAAAAAAAAAATTGTTTTGATCTCTTTTAAAAAAAGTACAAATGTAGTATGCTCTTAAATAATGTCATAAATAATTTATCTTTCAAATTTCAGTTATCCAGGATATGGCATAACTTATAAAGAGGTTAATGGAAGAATATCTTATTGTAAGTTGATTGATAATACAAGCAAAATTGGAATTTAGTTGTCATTGGAGAACTATCATGGAGCTTTTCATCCATGTAAAAGTAACTTACTGAGGTGTATAATTATATGAATCCATTTCTGAAATTATGGTTTAGGTTTCTGCTTTTGGGATATTAAAATCTGTTTCTCATTTGAAGTCATCTAAACTTTACTGTATAAGTTTCTTTCTGTCATTTATTGATAATAGATGGAGAACTATTGATCATTTAAATAAATCAAATATATATCTACATATAATTAACTGGCTGATTAAAATCAAAGCATTTTCAATTTAAAATTTGATTTAAGAGCTGATTGATATTCAATAATATAATTAATGAAGCTTTCAATATCAGATATTTCTATGTGCATCCACTTTCGAGCTTAATGTTCTGATTTAACTACTAAAGTTATTGGGAGTTTAATCAGTACAGGTTTTAGAATCCTTATAATATGCAATTTTATTTCCTGAAATGATTATCATATGCTTTAATCATTTTTAACATGAAGCATCTTATAATGCTATGTGGTGTTTTTGATTCATTTATATAATTATTCTGTTTCATTTAACCTCAGTGAGTACTTTTCTGCCAATATTCTGGGATTTTGATATATCTTGAAGAACATTTACAATTTATCTAAAAACAAAAAACTAATGTATATTTTCTATACAAACAAGTTTTTTGAAGCAAACTTGTAAATGCATTAATTTTTCTTTTCTTAGAGTGAGAAAGCTCTTCTTTGGGACGTGATAAAGTGCGACCTTGAAGACAAAATAAGACGATTAGAAGAAGATCGTAACAGTGTGGATATCACGTCAGGTAAAATATGCATATGTAACTCTAAAAATTGTTTTTCATTATTGTATTTGTAGTTGATTGTATTATTGCTATACACTGAAGTGACAAAAGTCATGGGATAGCAATATGCAAATTTTTAGATGGCAGTAGCATCGCGTAGAAAGGTATAAATGCGCAGTGCTTTCGCAGAGCTTTCATTTCTGTTCAAGTTATTCATGTGAAGATGTTTTGACGTGATGATGACCACACGACGGGAATTAATAGACTTTGAACGCGAATGTTAGTTGGAGCTAGACGCATAGGTCATGCCATTTCGAAATCGTTAGGGAATTCAACATTCCCAGATCCACTGTGCCAAGAGTATGAAATTTTCAGGCATAACATCCCACCATGGACAGCGCAGTGGTCGATCGCCAGCACTTAACGACCGAGACCGGTGACGTTCTGCAAAGAGTCGTGAAATTCTAACAGACAATCAACACTGCATCAAATAACCGCAGAAATCAATGTGGGACGTACAAGGGACTTGTCTGTTAGAACTGTGCGGAGAAATTTGGCTTTCTTAGGCTATTCCAGCAGAAGACCGACTCGAGTGCCTTTACTGACAGAACGACATCGCTTGCAGCGACTGTGGGCACGTGAGCATATCGGTTGGTCCCTAGATGATCTGGAAAACCGTGGCCTGGTCCGATGAGTCACGATTTCAGTTGGTAAGAGCTGATGGTAGGGTTCAAGTGTGGCGCAGACCCCACGGCTATGGACCCAAACTGTCAGCAAGGCACTGTTCATGCTGGTGGTGGCTCCGTAATGGTGTGGGCTGTTTTTTAATGGCATGGACTTGGTCCTCTGGTGCGACTGGACCGAACATTGACTGAAATGCATATGTTCAGCTACTTGGAGATCCCTTGCAGCCATTCATGGACTTCATGTACCCAAACAACGATGGGATTTTTTTATGGATGACAATGCGCCATGCCACCGGGCCACAACTGTTCGCGATTGGTTTGAAGAACATTCTGGACAATTCCAACGAATGATCTGGCCACCTAGATCGCCCAACATGAATCCCATCGAGCATTTATGGGACATCATCGAGAGGTCTGTTCGTGCCCAAAATCCTGCACCATCAACGCTGCACAATTATGGACGTTATCGAGACAGCATGGCTCAATATTCCTGCAGAAGACTTCCAACGACTTGTTGAGTCCATGCCACGTCAAGTTGCTGCACTTCGCCGGGCGAAAGGAGGGCCGACACGATATTAAGAGGTATCCCATGACTTTTGTCACTTCAGTGTATTATGTTGTATTTTTCAGATTTATGGAACGAACAAGTGAACCTTAAACGAAATAAACGGAAGTGTGACTCTCAATTTGTAGGAAAGAGGAAAAAACCTGTCACAGTGTCAGATATCCTTTTTTCCCCATCTACCTTAAATTTTTTTTTTTATCAGCAAAGTGACTTTTCTTGAACAGAAATTTAGAGACAGATGAAATGTACTGCATTGACATTTTAAACTCTATTCCATCCTAAACTAGATGCTAAGAATATAGGTGGTTAATTAAATAAAAGTCATTTAAACCTCCCCATCTCTATCCAAAAATGACAGATTTATTAAATTTTTTTTTTTTCCTTTTAAATTTCTTTATTAGTAGATAAGATTTAGCTTCAGTAATTATCATGGTATGTTTGATAAGAAAAAAATCTACTATATTTTTCATATATTGAAATGCCTTGTTGTTGGTATTGTTTAAAAAATATTTGTGAATTTTGTCCTAATGCATTGATTTTAATTTCTTAAGGTTCTATTTAATTAATAAATAACTAATAAAAATGTTTTGATTAAAAATTAAAGGAACAACTTAAAAACTCATTCTAACTTAAATAAATAAGAACATGAAACTTGCACAGGATCTTTATTTTGTCTTAACTGACAAATAATCAAAATGCAGAACTACCTTTTCTGCAAAAACTAAGTTTAAATAAAAGCATAGGAAAAGGTGATATAAGACAGAAAAAGAAATGTTACAAACTTTCTAGAGACACATAAGAAAATCAGTAAGGTATGTTTTCACCCCTGACCTAACTGTTAACTTTTACAGTGACTCTCCATACTGTGGATTTGATTATTCAGAATTGCTTATGATAATAAAGTGTATTCAAGATGAATAGCACTTTGAAACTCCTAGAGAGTGCTTGAGGAGAAGAAACTATAGTTGTAATATATTAAATCCTATTTGTTATTAAAAATAGATTAGTTTTTGTAAAATGTTCTTCATTCAGTGTTGATCTAAGATACCTTTTTATGACCTCATTAAAATAAAAAATTAGCACTTGGTTTGCTAGTAAAATAGTAACTGTCCTTGCTTCTGGTTTATTATTGAAGGATGCAAATTGAATTATCTCAATAATATTTAATTTTAGCCTTTGGTTAATATTATTTTTTCCTTAAAAATACTCTCTTTCCTTAATTTACTCTTTGATTTAAAGTTATTTAAAGCAGTTTATTTTCATTTCATTCATTCATGCATTGAATTCCCTTTTTAAACTTTTAGCAATTTTCATTACTCAGCCATTTCATGTATTTTGTATTTCTAAATATTTAATAGAGAGAATCTGTAACTTAATTTATTATTTATCATTTTAGAAGTATCAGTTATTACTTTTCTCTTCCTTTCTTAAAAAAAAAATGCTTTTTTAAAAGTAAAACATCAGATAGATATTGTTAGATTTATATATATAACTTTAAATATTATATTTTTTTTTTTCCCTGAAATGTAACATATTTTTCTGTATATGCATAATTTTATTCTCAAATTACCTTTATTTTTTTATGTTTTGTAAATACAAAAATGTTATAGAAATTTTCTTTAACTTACTATACGTCCATATATTGTCTATATGCTACATGAAAGTGATATTCTGGATGATTGGACATCAATTCAAAAGTAGGCATTTTCTTTATTAATTTTTTAAATGGTATTTTGAATTTATGTAGTCATCTTACTAATTTAAATTATTTGTAATTTTTCAGGCATTAAAGGCTTCTAAACAAAGTAGTGAATGTAAGTAAATTGTCTCTTATTATTAAATGTTTAATTTTTGGGTGTATTTTGTTAAACTTATAATTTTTAAAAATGTATTTGGATATGGTTTATTTCATTCATGAAAGATCTAGTCAATAACGTATACAGTTTTTGCGCTCTTAATTCATTCCTCTGAAAATTGTTTCATGTATGTATATCATACATGTATATGTATTCATTTATTGATGCCACATATGCATGCATAAGGTGCGATACACAGATCTGCATGTATCTTGTAATTTCATAATGTACATATACAAATATGTATGCATGACATAATGTGCATACATACATGTAGTTTGACCACTGATTTTGTGAAAGGTAAATATCCATTTTATATGCAGAAATGAATGAATTGATTACATGTTAGGTATGATATATGTAGTGCAAAAAAGCAATTTTGAAGGAAAATGGTGTAGAAATTGTTTCCTCTTAATTTTCATTTGATATTATATAATTTTAAATTGCAATTTTAAAAATAGTAATAATAACCCTTTGAAAATTAATTTTCTTTCCTACTATGTCATACTGTTTGTATGCATGTACATGAATATATACATATGCTATTTCATATAATGTCATGTTTACATCCATTTAGATGGATATATATATGTGTGTGTGTGTGTGTGTGCGTGAAAATATACATAAATGCATGTATCTGCATGCATAAGTGCATTCACTTATCCTTATATGTATAACTTCTATTTTCATGTATGTATAATTACTTATGTTCATATATTTGTATAGGCATGAAAATATATACGTAGCTCTATAAATGTTTGTGTATTAAATATACATGCACATATATATATGTGTACACACATAATCATGAAAATTATAACAATCAGTAACTGTAAATATTTTTAAGTACAGATTATGTGCATATTTAAAAAATTCATCATTATACATACTGGTACAAAATTGCTCCTATGTACTTAGATATAACTAATTCAGACATATATTTCATAAACTTGCATGTGCATATATTAATTTTCTTGGGGTTGAATTTGATGCAACAAAAGTTTTATTTCATTTGGTAAATTTGTAATGTAAAAGTTTCATCAGAAAGTTAAATTTAATCTTTATTTATGCATTTTAATATCAATACTATATCAAAATTAAAAATAACTTGATTCAATCATATCTAATATATTTGAATATAGTTCAAAATATAATTTCATATTAGTTTTGAGCAACTTGTTTGCATTTCCCACCATCTTTCTACCTGAAAGTTTAACACAAAGCAAAATGCATTTTATTTATTTAACATAATCAGTTTAATTACTGAAAGCATGGTTAAATGTAGTCATTATGAATAAAATGTATTTAATAACCAAAGAATGAAGTGTCAATCAATGAAAAGAAAATATATTTTACCATCATTATTTAGAAATATTTCTAATTTTATGGGAATAGCTGCAATCGCTTTTATCATGATTCTGCAATCTACTCAACAGAATCTAGATATTTTGTATACAATTAATTTAAAACTAATTTGGGTGTGAACTAATTTGGTTAATTGTGAAACAAATATAAAATTTATAACAGAATTCAAGATTGTATATACATTTTCTTTTTAAGTCAAACATAAAATTTTACATGTTTACTTTATTTTTAGTTTACTAATTATAAATATTTATATGTATTTTCTCTCTCACAAGCTCATTAATGAATCAAAAGCAGTCAACTTGCATTAGACTTTTAACAATTCTTTCTGTTTTTGCTTTGTTTCTTTTAAAATTTTTTTAGAAAGAATTTCATTTCTATATTCTGAGTGCCTGGCCTCTCTTCCATTCAAGGAGTTCTTATTGTGATTTTCCTTCTTGCATGATTTTATAGGCTCTTTATAACTTTCTAAATTCACTGCATGCTGTTCATTGGTTTGGGCTGATATCTTTTTCTGAAAAAATGAATTTTAGCGATGTTTTGATGTTTCCATAGATGAATTCCATGCTCCCGAAAGAGTAAGTTGCCGTTTTGCTGATGGAAAGCTTGTATTCAAAGGAGCTTCCTTTAGAAAAGGGGAGTCTGTTTACATTGATGACAAAACACAGCAGCCTTGGCAGTAAGTTATTATTCCATATTTTTCAAAAGATTTTTTAATTTTTTATTAGGATGTACTATATCAATCATCATTGGGATTGCCTTCAAAAATGTATGATTCTCTGATTTTTAAAATATATTTTGTAAATTAAAATCTTTGAAAAATTTATATTTTTTACGAGACAAGCAGGTACAAACAAAAGTTTTGGGCGTTTTTTTTTGTTATTAACTTACTAGATATTGGCAAATGTATTATAATTGCTTTTATATATTAGGTGGACAAGAACGTTTTTTTGGTTTCCACCATGCTTTTAAATGGAGACAGCAACGATATTATTAATTAATGTGTTGTAGTTTTCATTTATTTCTTAAGTAATTTATCATATATGTTTATGAATTATTTTATATGAACTATTGTTTTCCAATTAATTATATTGATTCAAATTAGAGAAAAACAGATATAACACATTCGTTTCCTTAAGCACCTTTTTCTTAATTTGATTTTTAAATTAAATCATTCACTAGTCTTTGAATCCATTCCTGTTTTTCTTTGTTATTTGTGAAAAATATTTTGCTTTAATTGTTAATGTAATTTTTTAAAGTTTTCATGGTTCTTTATGTAATTACCCATAATTATGGAATTTTTTTTTTTTTTTTTTTTAATTCAGAGCCCGTGTGATATCTGTGAACACCAGTGAAGTTCTTCTTCAAAAGGTTGATGGTGGATATTCCAGGATAGGAATTGGAGATTTACAATGTGGAAAGTACATCATTAGTCATCAGGAAATCTGCTGAAATCATCATTCTTTAGTTTTATAATCAAGCAATTAAAAGTTCAAAATCTTTCATGAATTTTGTAAAACTTGTGAATGTTCATTGAATTTCTTATCAATCCAGACTGCAATTTAATGCCATGAGTAAATCAGTCGGAAGGGTATGGTAGTATTAAAAATCATGCTGTCACATTTTATTATTTTAATTGTTTCATAATCACTCTTTGTCACAATCATGAACTCTTGTGTAAAATTATGTAAATAAATTTCATTTTTATAAATTTTTAATGCCTTTGAGTTTTTTTTTTTTTTTCAAAAAAATTGCAAATACCTTAATAAAAATTTTAACCCTAAAATAAATTTAAAAAATATAATAATTTTAATTTTTAAAAATAAAATTATAAATATTTTTGCAGTATTTGTTGTGTATTTAAAGACTAGACTATTTTAATATGCAGTAATAGTCACTCATTGGCAAAAGCAAGCATGCAAAAGAAAATGTTAATTTCTGGAAGCCAATCTGAATTGGAGATTGATTGCGAGTTAGGTGAAAGTATGCAAATGTTATATAACAGCCAATTGTGTCAAGAATTATGCAAAAAAAGTATTTGTTTAAGAAACTAACTTTGTAAAGCTTACAGGAGTAAGGGCTGATAACTTCTGTATGTTTTATTTTCAAGACAAACTTGTTTCTATGGCTTCAGAAGGCAAATGAAAGATTCTGAGTGTGGACATGCTGTCAAACACATTGAAGCAAAACCGTTAATCATAGGTATTGCTCATTTTTTTGGCTTCAAAATTCCGTAATTTCATGATTATGGAAACAATTCCTAACAAGCCAAACAGTTGTCCAAGGAATATGATCAATGTGAATGATCAGCATTTTGCTGTTATAGAGCGACCCTTGATATGTATGGTTTCACCTTCTATTAGTAAGACGATATCTTCCATTACTGTGCACCTAAAGCTACAGCTGAATGGACTCTATGCCTAGGTACCCCGAGTATTCCTATATCTGTCCAGTCCAGGGGGAATGATTAAAGTGTGCTAGCAACATACCAATTGAACTGTCTTATTGGAACAATGCTATGTTCACGGATGGGTCGTGATTTGCTCCACAAACCGAAGACAAGCATTTAAGGGTCTGGATATAATCAAGCACATACAATTAGTGACCAGAACATCACTTCTGAAGTGGAAGCATGATGGTGTGGGTAGGGATGTCGACTTGCAAAATTCAATTCTGAGACAGCTGCCCTGTATAGTGATTACTTAACTCTGCAATGGCTGATCATGGTCGTATGCTATAAACTTTGTACGCTGGTAAAAGGTGCTTGCATTTCCTATTAATGTCAGTTTCATTTGCTTTAGCTCTAAACTTTTTTGTTCATGCATAAATGTATTTTTCTGCCACATATGCCAATCAAAGCAATATTTGGCGATTTTACTGCTGCATGCATTTTTTCTGCATTCACTTTTGGCAGTGAATGTAGAAAAATGTTTAGAAAAAATCATGCATATTATTTAATATTAACCAACTATATTCTTAATGGAAATTAATAATGATTATAAGGCTAGTAAAATATTTAACGTTTTTTTTTTTCGCTATTTAAAAAGGAATGCACTCTTTAAAGACTATATTGGCAATTCTTTTATTTTATATTCATTTGTAATTGTATCAACATTTTTCCCCAATTGAATGCTTCAGAAATTTTTTATTCAAATGTACAGTCTATTTTTTTTTTTTTTTTTTTTTTTTTTTTTTTTTTTTTTTATAATGAAAGGAAGAACAACAGAACATGTTAAAATAAAACTTTTAAAAATAGGAATTGTAAAGTTTGGCCTATAATTCAATACAATTCCTCATCTCAGAAAATGGTTAACAGTGTTCAAAGAGAAAGATGAAGCATATCTAACCATGAAAATTGTAGAAAAAAAGTGAAATTAATAATTTTTAGTTAGATTTTTGTAAAATCCAAAATTTAATTTTAAATTACACTTTTTAATAAAGTTGGAATAACCAGGAAATATTGGTTGTAATTGAGTATTTACTGAAATTAGATTATTTGATATCAAATATATTGTGCTGGATATGACAAAATCGAATACTTATTTTTATGTTTCTAAAAGCATAAAAATTAATTCTTAATAAACTATAGGTTTATAGATTCATTTAGTATGGTGAGAAGTAACAACTTATTCCATTATTAAAACATAGGAATTTAAAAGCAAGGTTAAAAAAAATTTCAAAATTAAACAAATATAATATTTGATTTTCTGAATAACATAACATTAAAACATGTTAATAAGTAAAAAATAATTCATTCTTATCAATTTTACAATTCTTTTTTAAAAATAGCATGTGAATAATAATGGATAAAAAATTTTATGATATATCATGGAATAATTAAGAGACTGAGACACCTAATTATTAGTTGTGGTCTTGGCCCATCTTATCTGTATCTTTGCTTGTTCAAAATATGATTGAGAAAAATATCTTTACATCAAATATGTTCACAAATTCCTAATAAATGACGAAGTCATAGTTTGTGCTAAAGTAATAAATATTTCTATTCAACAAAATGTATCTTGTATTGATTTAAAAAAGTTTGTTGGGGAAGGGAATTTCTAGTTTTTGTAAACTTAAGAATAATCTATATGAAAAAGTATGATAAAACATTCAAGTGCGTTAACTGGCCAAGTTATTTCTCATTCTGACATTTCTATATAATTAAAACTAGTGATCAAATCTGAAAAAACCTTTTATTGGCCAAAGCAAGTCTTTGTGAGTTATAATGAACAACAACTGGATTTTCATTCTAAAAAGAAACAAAATACTCAACTGTAAAATCCTCATAACATATTGTAAAAAAAATTGTTATAAAGCTTTGAATTAATTTTTTTAATGCTATTTTTAATAATAGTTTAATATTTTCTATATTAAACAGTGATGATTAGAGTATCAATCAAGAGATATTTATAATTTATTTTGTATTTTTAGAAAATTTCAGACTTTTTTCATTATAGTTTACTGGAAATTCTGCTTATGTTATTGATGTATAAATATATTTTTTTGACGTCATTATTTAATTATTTCTCAATTTAAGAAAACAAGATAATTAAGAACATAATTCACATTATCTTGAATACTCTGCCAGTATTGTTTACTAGATAAAACAAAATTATCTTTTCTAAATATGGATAAGTGGTAAAAAGCAAAATTCTGTACTATGAATTCTTGGATTACAATTTTGAAAAGCATATTGAAATATGCCTTTAATTGCTTATAAATCTGCCTTTACCATTTGCTTATAAAGAAAAAATTATGTTTCAGTCAATACAATGTAACTAACAACTTTGTTTTCAATAAAAAAAATAAGACATTGAAAGATACTATATATATATATACAAGCAAAATATAAATGTACTAAGTATTTATTATTATTATTTATTTTTTTATGCAGGAAATAATTGTATGCGAATGATCATAAATGAGAGAAATTAGAAATGGGCAAAACTGCACATGCTAAATAATCGGATTATTGCCAAATAATTTTTTTTTTTTTTTGTATAATGAACTTAAATTTAACATAGCAAATTTTTCTGGTTAACAAAGCATTAGTCACAAATTAATGCAGAGTTTTAATTACAGATAATTAAAATTTCAAAATTTCTCTTTGAATTTAGTTTTATATAAAATTTTGAGTGTAATAACTATTTGTTATTATTTAGATTAATACTTTTTGCATCACTTATAAATATGTATCCGTTTGTGAGATCAGAATAAAATTTTAAACTATGTATTTAATTTGTACACATTTATTACAAACATCACAACTTTTATATATATAGCTGTTCTTAGTTATGAACACAAAAATTTTATTGAGAAAAAAATTATTTGTTTTGTCTATATAATTTTTCCTATACAACTTTTCTAATCTGATTAAAATAATCAATTTAAAAAAAAATACTCTTTTACATAATTTTTTTGCAGATTTTATTTAAAAGGCAAAAAAAAAGTTAACTTTTGCACAGTTTGCATAGATTTTTATTATCTATATATTTGTTCATTAGTAAATTTAATGTTATTTCATAATCATATTGATTAATTATACCTTTAGTGTATTTATTTAAGGAAATATCTTATTTTTATTACTTGTAATTTAAAATTTTAATTACCATAATGATAAATTATTTGCATTCATTGTGGATAATATGAGAAGAGGACAATTTATTTGCTTATTTGTGTATCATCTACTGTACATTTTTTTTTATATAGTTCTGGATTTTTTCTTTTAGAATTTAGAACAATAAAATATAAGGTGTTACGTCTAAAAAAAAAATATTTTTTTAATATTTATGAATCTTTATTTCTAGATATTATACATTATACTTTCACTAATTAGTAGTCATTTGCTGCTCATTTCCATTTGCAGAGTGATAGGCTATAGGTGGGAGCCTGCGTGTCAAAGATTTACAATAAAACTCGCCAAACCAGTAAAAGAGGCCTCAATAATGGAAAAGTACAGAATATTCTGTAATTGCCTCCTAAATAGAAGCTAATTAAAATCTTATATCTTATTCAAAATATTTCTGAATCAAGTAAAGAACGAAGATTTTTGCTTCAATTTTCTGAGAATTTATTCTCTTTGAATATTTGCTTCCTTTAAACCAAAAGTATTTAAAAAGAAAAAAAAAGACAAACATAAAATAAGGACAGTTATTCAAAAAGTCAGTAAAAGGAATACAAATCCTTCAGTATTATGAAACAATTTTTTAATAAAAATATCCAATTCATCTAATGTACTAATTGTTAGGATTAGTCTTGAAAATGTTTTGTTTTTAAAAGTAAACGAATTACGTGTTATTTGCATTTATTACTTTTCTTTAGCAATAGAAAAAAAACCGATAAAGCTTTATTAGTAATGTTATTTATATAATTATTAAGTTACACGAATATGCTAGTAATATTTCTATCACGTGATATGTGTAAATATATGCGTGTTTTCCTTTTCAAGTAATGCTTTTCTATTTACTGTCCTTTAACGGTGGCAACAGTTAATTGTTGTAGTTTTTATTATGGCAGACGAGCTCTGATCCATATCGTATTAGAGATATATATCTAGTTAAAGATTTTTTTTTCTCGATTATCTAGATACCAACTTTTGTAAATCAATGTGACATATGAAACTGAGTGGATGCTGTGATCTTGAAACATGAGTTTCTCTGCATCTGTTCTGCCCCATCCACTCCAACAGAACAAGTAAAACAAATCCACTATGTTTCGGCGAAGAAAAGCGAAACACAGTAATCGGGTTCACTTCCTGTTGATGAAATGCTTGTGACTTGCTACTTAGAGCCACCGGACCCATGGTCGAAAGGTGATTAGCGATTTTCTTTATTTCGACTTAATTAGGAGTTTCATAATTTAATTATGAAATCACGAAATGTCTGCCAGGTGTGCTATGACCTTGTTGGTCTGAAATATTTTATCTTTCTAATTTTATTTTGATTTTAAGAATTTCTGAAATCTTTTTTTTTTTTTTCTGAAAGATTTTAAATAATTTATTTAATATATGAGATGCGCAGTTTTTTTTACAGTTATATTTAATATAAAGCATTTTACATATAAGCTAATTATTAATTTGAAAAATCAGTTAAGAATAGTTTGCGATCCGAAACAAACAGCTGTTTTATTTCCCATGCAGGTAATTAGTTGTTTTCTGGCATTTATTTGTTTGTAGCGTTTATTGCTGCCCAGTTTGCTCTGAAATAATATTTTCTTTTTAAGTATATTTTTAAATACAGATTTCAAGTTTACATTGCTTGATGTTCAAATTGCAGAATTTTCTTCATTTTTGTAGTCATTCAAAGAAAATCCATCACAGTTAAAAGATTTTCATATAATGAAAAACACATAATAAATCTTCTAATTTCAGAATGCCTGTTATTGCTTTGCCTTTGAAAAAAAAAATTTATACACTTGTTTAATTTATTATTAACTCTAGAATATATATACTTCTTTATTGTACTGGCAAAATAGTTATTTCACAAATACAATATACATAATTGATCTATGCTGCCCAAATCCATAGAATAAATAAATACTAAATATGTGTATGTTTGACTGAAAGATCCTCTAAAAAACCTTATTTGGAAGATAAATTTATCATTTATTTCTAACTAGTAAAAATCATTAAACAAAATAACATTTTTGAAATTAAGTTATTGTCAAAAGAGACTTGACTATTAAATTCGTATTATAAAAAAATATATATATTGAGATTGCCTGCCACTAACTAATTTTTCTTTAAAACATACAAAATTTGTTCAAAACTGATTCATTTATTTTCAAAGATTTGACTTAAATTAAATTCTGACATTTATGCTTGCATTTTGACTGTTTTTTATCTTAACCAAAAGATAAGTCTTAAATCAATCTAAATGTATTCAAGTAATAATATTTGGACATAAAAGATAAACCACAGGCAATGTAGGAATGTGGCATGTTCTAAATATTTCTACTAATTTGTTTTACTTAAACTATAAAAAATAAAAGTGAAGAACATGTAGACAAAATTTTCAATCAAGTAATGCCAAAAAGGATCTTTTTTTCCCCCTATATATGAAATAAATGGAGCATTAATTCCAATAACATACTCTTGAATGAGGCAAAAATATTTTATACATATGTATAATCTGTGTGTAAATGCATAATTTTCTCCCACAGTTTATGGCAATACACTTAATACACTCATTTCATCTTATGTGGCTGCTTGTGACAAACAAGGCATCAAGCCTCTAACATGTGTTTTGGAACAGCTACAGGTATTTGGACTACTATTATTATTTTAACTTTGAAAGTAATTGTAATAAATATGAATTGGCGTATATTTTTATTATTACTGGAGTACATTTTAATTATAATCCAAATCCTTATTTTTCAAAAAAAAACATTTCTTGTTAATTTGAAATTATCTTTTAAATTTTTTAAGGAATGTAGAAGAGGAGGGAAGATAATTCATTAAAATGTTTAAAGATTGTTGTATTTTTATATATTAATTAGTGTTTTTTGTTATATTTTTTTATTTATTATTTATTTTTTTTATAATAATAAATAATTTTGTATTAATAGTTTATTGTATGTTGAATAAATTTTTGTTCCTTGATTACACTTGATTTTTCTTTTCACACTATTTACTTGCATCTATTAAAAAAAACTACCAGATTGGTTTAGTTTATTAATAAAAATATATATTAAAAACCGTATTAGTTATTGTTGTATCATGGCAATTAATTTCAAAATATCAAATGTAAATTTATTTTTAAACAAAATTATCTTATACTTAGCTTTTTTAATTAATGGTTCTTAGTAGAGCAGTCTGTGATCATAATGCTTTAGGTTAATTATTGTTAGTTTTGTAGTTAATTATTTTTTATATGTTCAAAGTTTAAATTTTATTAAAAAAACTTGCATTGTATAGTAATAATGTTAAAAAAATATATATACATTATATGTTAAGCTTTACAAATTTTCCATTATAGAGAGCCATTGATGTTATTTAATACTTAATTGGGGGGTGGGGGAAGCTTTTAAAAATGTTAATTTGTGTTCATTATTGAATCTTCTATTACATTTTATGCAAACTTATAGTAATAAAATAATAAGTGAGAATTTTATAATTTTGCTGATAAAAATTAAAAAATTGTTAAATTAATTAAAATGTAGATTTTTTTAGATATAGTGGTAGAAATTGATTGATTGGTAAATACACATTAATGCTAATCTGTTATTCTCTTGCTGATGGCAAGTGAAAATGGATGAACTTATTTTATTTTGCCAATGATTCTTACAACCATCTAATTTTGATATTGCTAAAAATACATTTCTAGTTATTCAAATAATTGAAATTTGCTGCAATATACTTTTCCTAAATCAATTTTTTATGTTAAATTATAACCATACTTTTTATTAACTTTAACACCCGCGACTCTTTTTATGATTTATTGTTTATTATATAAAAAAGGTGTTGCTAATTTATCATTGAAGGGTAATGGCTAATGACATGCAAGCATTAATGAAATTCTTTATTTCATTGGTAATGATGAAGACTTTAATAAATTTTTTATCTTATATTTTTATTCAGGAATTTCAAAGCTCTTCTCGTAAATTAGAAGCCAATCCCAGAGTATTTGATCTTTCTATTTTTTTAGGTAGCTTATATAATACATATAAATCTAATTAAAATGTTACTTTAATATTTTTAAATCTTTTTTTTTTTTTAACTTTATTTTTATATAAATGTATTTTAATTTATACATTTTCTAAAAGATAAAATAAAAATTATAATAATTATAATAGTAATTGAATGAATAAAAATAAATAGAAATTTATAATAACAAATAGAAATTTTTATTTCAATTAATTTTAAAACTTATAACTATACTAAATCTAATCTAAACTTATACTAAATTTATTTAAATCTATGACTTTGGAATATTTTTTAATGTTATCTATGCTTAAAAGTTAAATTGATAATGAAGAATTTTATATTGTTTAAAAAGTTATTATAATTATTTTTGCATTGTGAATTTCTAGGTGCTTCCATACATAGATTTAAGTCTAATACAATTCGACATATACAATAATTATTAAAAATCTTTTTTTTTTTTTTTCGTGTATCTCATCTTTTTTTTATTATTATTCAGGAGAGAAACTTAGTATGAAGCAATGTGAAGCCTTAGAAGAAGTTTTGAGAAGACTTCAATTTCAATTAATTGATCTAGAAGGATGTTATTTAGAAGATGAGGTAAATATATATTTGTTGCTTTAAATTTGTATGTAATTAAAAACTCATATTAAATTTTTGTGATTAATAATTTTTCTTTCTTGATGGTATTTTTATTATAATTATGGAGGACCATTTATTAGCTGGTTAACTTTTGAAAATAAGTTATGTATTTTTGTATTTTGTGGCAAATGTATGTTTGTAATATGCTTGTTTATATGCCCCTATGTGGTGTTTGCTCTAATTTTTGTATAATTACAGAGACCAACAAATTGTGGGAGTTGCTCATCTCATTATTTTCACACAAATAGTGGTACATTTTTTTTTCCTTTCTGAAAATAGATTTTCATTAAAAAAAAAAAAAAAAAAAAATCAACTGATTATATTTATCATTTTTTAAAAATTATTTTTTAAGAATTGTTTTGAAATCTTTAATAAAAAATAAATTTTATTGTAGTGCCTAAGAATAAATTTTTGAACTATTTTGATATATAATATATATTACTGGCATATTTAATATAAATGCTTTTAAAATTTTTTGCCTTGTTTTCAAAATAATATATAAGTTTTTCTAATATGTCTTTTTTATTTTTGATTGTTCTTACTTTTTATTATTTTTTTAATCAATCAAATTTGTTTTTTATTTTAATGTTTATTTTATAATTTCTCGCACACTCTCTCTCTCTTTTTTGTTGAGTTGATATAAGATATTGAAAATATATTACTTGATATATATATTATATGAAAATGTACAATTTATTTATTTAGTTCTTCCTGCAATTTATTGTATTATCTAAGTATTTTTGAATTTCTTATCATCATAACCTAAAAATTTCTGATTAAAATACATGAGCTATAATTGAAATTCTGCCATTATTAAACTAAATTTAAAAGTATATTTTAAGTGATGTATCAGGTTCCCAATATTAAAAATTTATGCTTTTAATAAAATAGGAAAATTAATGTTAATCAACTTAAAAATTATGTCTTCTACAAATACCAACAGGGTGTTTTTTACTGCTAATGAAAATATAATTATAGCTTCAATTGTGCTGAATTTGTATTTAATCTGTAGTATAATAAAAATAAATGAACGAGACCTAACAACTAACTGGCAAAAAAAAAAAAAAAAAAAATTTATAGCCACAAGTAATTAGTTGAGTTAAGGGTATAAATGTTATCCTTTATAATTGCAGTATTAACATTTTGTTGAGATTTTGAAAGCATTAATTCGATTAAATAAACAAATATTTCCTTTCTCAAATGAGTACTTTTTATAAAATTAAAATTTGGAAACATTGTTGAACATTTGTTTGAACAACTGTTGTCGACAATTTTTCATCTTTATTATTCGTTTGAATTTTGTTGATCTTTTTATTATTTATATTATTCTCAAATCTGTATAGATTTCCCTGAATAACAAAATTGATTTTTATTTTATTTCTTGATATGTTATATTTTTCATTCTATATAAGTTGAAAAATTGTTGTTTGATACCATAAAGTAAATAAAATGGATTTTTTAAAATTAAAAATACTGTAAATATTTTGTAATTTATTATTATTTTTTCATTTATTGCATTTGATGTAATATTTGAAAATTAGTATTACAATCTTGTTACTACTTTAAAGCATCTTAGCAATAATTATTAAATATTTATAATAATTATGTAAGTTATAAAAGGAAATTATGATTCATTTAATGTATTTTTAAAAGAAATAAAAAATTGTATTAGTTTTATCAAAGTTTACTGTTTTAAGATTTTATAAAAAGTTTTAAAAATGTCATCATATTTTTTTTTAAATGGAATGGGGAAAAAAATTTAATTTTTCTTAATTTCTATTTAATATAGTGGCCATGATATTGAAATGGCTTTTATGCAAAAATTTTGTTAAAAAGTTGCTTTTGTTTGTTTTTATTTATAAACTGACGAATTATAGCATCAAAAAAAATTATAATATCATGAACCTGATACATCATTGACAAAAAAAAAAAAGCTATATTGTACCTTTCTTAATTTAATAATATTTTATGGTAATATGAGGGTTTGCAGAAAGTAAGAGTTTTTATTTCTCTGCAATTATGAAGATATTTTGCATATCTTTACATTGCTTTAAAATCATATGATCAGTAATATATCATTTTTGTTTGATGAATTGACTCAGAAGATGAATTTCTGTGTTGTTATTCATGTTTTGCAACACCAAAATTTTTTATTTAATGATATCTTTCATAAAATAGTGCTGATTTAGTAATTGAAAAATCGTAGCTGAATAATGGTATTTATAGCTGTGTGTGATTTCAAAACATTTTTTTTTTTTTTTTTTTTTTTTTTTTTTTTGAATTCTATTTCATATTCATTAACAAAATTTAATAACTTGAAAAAAAGTGTATTTGTGCTAAATTGGGTCCCTATAGGTTTTACAAATAAAATTTTGTATAGAGGGCATTAACGGTAGTCTGTTTGAACTGCTGTGCTCTATGCTGCCCCTACTCAATATCTCTATATATCTACTTTTGTATGGAAATTTTTTTAAAATTAAAGAATCATTTATGGAAATGCTTATTTACAAAAATCTTAAGATGAAATTGTGGATCAAACTATAAGAGCTTAATCCTATTTTTGGGCTGTCCATCTAGCTCTCAGTACTCCGTTTTTTATCAGCAGCTGCAGGTATGATCTGGCATTGCCCTGATGCAAGAAATAATGCATGTTTAGTTTTGATGAATTTTATTTAAAAATATCTATGCTGAATTAAAGGTTTTAAATAATCTGCTTTTAATAAAGCCATAATTTAAATATTTTTTTCATCTTTTAATCTATTAGAATTTATTTTTAAGAATATAAAAATTTTAATTTGGAAAGTTGATTGAAAACTAATACTGTATAAAAATAAACTTTTTGTTTCATTAATATGGAGGGAATTAAAGGACAAAAATTTGGGAGAAAGGGGGTAATTTCAAGTTTTAAAGTACCCTATAGTCTTATGTAGGCCATAGCCTGTGTATGTGCCATTTGAAAGCTTCAGGTTGAAAGCTATTAATTAGTATAAGGGACAAACAAAATTTCAATTTTATATATAAGATAAATAATGATCAAGCAGTCTTGTTGTTTGTGCATTGCATTTTGACTTTAATTCAATTTGCTTTTTCTAATTGGAAGTTTTTTTTTTAATTTTATTAAATAAATTGGCTTTTACTTAATTCTTATTTTATTAAAAAATTTAGAAGAAAGTAAGAATTTATGTATATTTTAGTTAGCTCTTACTCTCTGAAAGACCTTCTATAATATTTTTCTAACTTGTATTTTGTGTTATAAATTTCTGCTTTACTTGTGGAATGAAATTTCTGTATTTCATTTTTTTTTTTTTTTTTTTACATTGTAAAAAGTAAAGTCTATTTTCTTTCATAAGAATTTAACAATCTTTTAACTGATACTGTTTAATTTTTTTAAAGCAAGAAATTTTTAAACTTCTTTTTCAAAAATGTGAGTATCACAATAAATCAATGATTTTAAACACTATTATGTTTTAAATTTTCAGTTTTTAAGATTATCATGTAGAGTACTGATTGTATTATCTGCTCTGCTTTTTTGCTAACAGTTCACATTGTATTGGCACATTTCTTTTTTTAGTTTTGTGTGTTTTAATAGTTGTAGTTTTCTGGGACAGTCCCGAAACTCATCGAAAGCTTGTACGTATGTCTGTAAGTTAATTTTATTTTGTTTCTTTAGATGAAAATTAGTGTTAACACTTTGCTTTCTATTTCGTGCTTTTCCACAAGTACATCAGACTGTTTTTCTTATGTGTTAATGTAATAGTGAATTTTATTTTTTAACAATAAAATTTTCATTTTCATTTTTAGGTGCTGCAGCTTTCTTTGATATGATTGAATACTATGACTTCAGTTAAATTCAATTTTTTTTTTACAAAGCATATTGATTGTCGAGGATGATGGCAAAGCTTGTTCTCGCATGTTGAAAAAGGTACTTCTTTAATCCAGTTTCTTCTTAAAAAAAAAAAAAAAAAAAAAAAACATGCTTAAGAATAAAGAAAATTTTTGAGTAATTGTCTTATACATAACAGCATTGATTCAGTTTCGGTATTAGTTTTATTGCACTAATTTAATTCTAAAAAATGACATATTTGTTTCAGCTAATTTATTAGTTAGTTCTTATTTTTAATACTATTCATCTATAGATAAAAATATAAATAATTAAAATCTTTATAAAATAAAAGTGTCAATACATTGTCAGGATGCATTATTAAATAAATTAAAAAAGAATGTTAACATCATCATTATGCATACATGCATGCATTTATTTTTTTTTAAAAATTATTTTAACACTAATAATTGTTCATATTCAGCAGTAATTTCAAGTTTTTATTACCCTGAACATAAATTGATATTATGCAATACCTGAAATTTCAGATTATAACATATTTTAAATAAATAAATAATTTTAACATAATGAATTATAAAATGACAGAAAAACATTTAGATTTAATAGAATGTCTATTGGATTCAATGTCAAAATTCTAAGTAATGATTTCTGCAGGTATTTGTTAAAATTTTTTTAATATTCAAAAAAATTTCTTTAATGGCATTACATAACTGAGTTTTATTATTAAATTTGTTTTAAATTAATCCTAAATTCATTAGTATTAATAAAATTAAGAGAGTATTAATAAAATTTAGGAATTAATCTATACTACAGTAACACAATCTATTTTTTTCTAATTATCATTCATGTTATATAATTGATGTGAGCATGAATGTTTTAAAAGTATTTTATATATTAGCAAATATAAAAAAAAATATCATTTTATTATTTCTATCAAGGCCAGAAAAGTTAAAAATCCAGTTTTAAGCTCAAATAAACTATAATAATGTTATCTGGGGTAAATTTTTATGAAGTTATAATTGTAGCAGAGTTAAAACAAATAAGAAAAATGCAAAATAGTCATAATAGAAGAATCTGTTAACTTTATTATCACATAATGTATATTTTATTGTGCAAATTTTTAATTGTGTTTAAAAATTATCCATATTGGTGAAATTGAATATTTTATGGAAATTATTTATTTTATAAATTATTAGAAAGTTCCACTTCATAATTTTTATTTAAATTCCTATATTTTAGACTACATCATTAGTTCATCTAAATGCCAGAAGCACAGGACTCAACGAACAAGTTCTGCTAATTATTGGACGAGCACTTCGTTTGGGTTCAAATTTAGTAACTCTGCATCTCGAGAACTGTGGTATATATGGAAGGTGTCTTGTCATATTAGGTATGTGCTTGCTGGTTTTTTTACATTTTTTTTAACAAATAAACAGGAAATTGATATTTTTTGAATATTTAGTATTTATTTGAAAAAAATCATTTTATGATGTATAAAAATATAGTTTTTAATTATATTGAAGAAAGTTCTTTAAAGATAAAATTTTTAATGGGATTAATGATTGATATGTTTAATAGATTACAAATATAAAATATTTATTTTATAAATGTAATTTTTAATATTTTAATCACTTGGGTGGTAAACTCTTAATCTTTTTTAAATCATCAGGTTGATATCTTTAAAATCTTTTTTATTTATCATTGCTACTTAAAAGTTATGACAGCTGTATTGATGTATTCATTTTAAAATGTGTTTGCAAGCTTTATTTTGTCTCTTGTAAAGTGGCTGCTTTAAAGTTGAATACAACTTTGCGGAATTGTTCTTGGCAGAAAACAAGATATCTTCTGCAGATGGCTTCCAACTGGGAAATTTGCTGCGGACAAATACTCACTTAGAATTATTAGATTTGAGCAACAATAAATTGGGGGTAAGTAAATTCATGCAATCTGCTTTATATATATAGAGAGATATATATATCTTATGTTTTCAAAATTAAGAGAATTTTTATTTATTTTTTTATCGCTGATTTGATAGATTATAATGAAATTAGCTATGTACATAGATATATAATACAAATGAAAACAGCCATTTAATAGTTATTGTACACATTGTGGTCTTGTGTAAGAAACAGAGCTTATAATATTGACTAATAAAGATTAATTGATATCTTGGTCTATTCTTTCAATTCCTTAGTTCTCACAACTTGAATTCATCCTTGAAATTAGGCAAATTTTAAATTCTATTATTGGTTAAATCTACTTCAACAATGCTGTTATCAGGCCTTGGATGGATATTAGAGGCTGGAGGCAAATTGCAATTGTGTATCTGAAATGCTATATAAGGTTTTTTTTTTTTTTTTTTTTTTAATTTTTTTTTTTTTAGGTATGGAGATTTTGTTGGCTAATTATATCGACAATTATTCCTAACTATCCAGAAATTAATTAGTCAGATAGGCTCTAGTTCTTGTAACATCCAAATAAAATTAGGATCAACTTCATCTTCAGAAGGCAAACATAAGGCTCATTCCTATTAATCACAGGTTTCACAGAGCTTCCTACAAAGACATATAATTTTATGTGCCTATCCAAATATAATGCCAGCCCAGACAATCAAACCTGCCATAGTGCTTTCATTTTTAAATGAATGTACAATTGAAGATCAGTGTTTTGATAAAAGTGGGTTTCATCAGTGATTAAAGAGGTCCCTAATTTTATCAGTGGCACAAAGTGGATGATAATGTCTACTCCTTTCTATATGAGTTATTATGTGTGCAAGAGTGAGGGAATGCAAATATCTCTTTCATGTAGATCTTTAGAGCTCCTATGATTATATGAAAGTTGGAGAGAGCAGAGAAGCTATTGAACTCTTATGTCTTTCTGTAATGGTAAAATTTTGATTTTTGTTGACCATCATGACTTTGGATGGTCTATCCATACTTTCTCTTTGTGGTTCAGTACTGTTAAACTATAGTATTTTTTTTCGAGCATATACTTTTGAAGCTGCCCTACTTTCAGTCTTTACACAAGACTCTATGTCATTTCATAATTATTCATTTAACTGTTTGTTTTAGAATTTCACCAAACATTACAAAAAATACCTAACATTTAGTCAAGGTATGTTTATCATTTTTTTATAAAGCTCGTTCTTCTACATTCACTGCCATATACATGTATACACTTATATACTCAACTAATGATTTGCACCTTTGCTTGAAAGAACTAATTTCACCTTTTGTTCTGTATTTTAGCAAAAATCATTAAAGTATGTGAATTATTTTAATTTTGAACTCTGTGTATAATATATTAAGCAAAAATGCTTTATGCATTTCTACTTATTCTTCCCTTAAATATGCTCATAATGATGCTTATCAATTTATAATTTTTTAAGATATAATTACCTTATGTAATTGTTTCAATTACTTTTGTCATATATATCTATATACAATCATGCAGGATGAGGGCTTAACTCATGTAATGGACAGCCTTGGACAGCAATCCAATACTTCTGGCAGAGGCCTCTACACCTTAATTCTTTGGAACAATGAAATCACTCCCTAAGGGAATGCCGTGTGTCTCAAGAACTTTAGTGAGTACCTGTATATAACAACAATTTGTTCATTTTAATATGTTAACATTTTTTTTTTTTTTTAGGGGGCAATAGATATCCTATGAATTTTAAACATCTTTTTTTATATGTATGATAATTTTATCTTAATTATGCTAGTTATAACAAAATACTTATTACATTAAAAAGAATTGCTATTTAATTTTTTTGTCTTAGATCAAGTTTGCTATCTACTTATTTTTTTCTCTTGATTTAATTATATTGCTTTTTCATTAATAATAGATGTTATGAATATAACAGTATAGGATGTCTTGATAAATATTCAAGCCAGAGATGAATGGAACAATATCTGTTTAATTTCAAATCAATTGACATCAAAAACTTAAACCACAAATGATAAAATTATATTCAATAAAAGTAATGTGTTATTATATATGGGAGAACTAATTAACATAAAAAGTTTGAATTCTAATATAATTTTAAAAGAGTTTTGTGCTAAAATAAAATAAAAGCAGTTTTTGGTGAATTTTGTACTTGTATTTCTAATGCCATAAAAAGCATTGAAATTGACAAAGTTTAAAAATGAGTAATTGACAAACATCTCATTATTGACACCAAGCTATGTGAGATAATAGAATGTCTTGAAGAAGGCCAATGCCTGTCAGAAATAGTTAATATCATAAATATCAAATTATTTCATCAACCCTTGTGGTACTGTAATTTCAGTGTGATACTGAGATTATAATCTTACATAGTATACTCATGTATTTCTTGGAGTTATGAATTCAGTTCTATTTTTATGAATGATATGTTTGAGTTTACAGTCTTTCATTGTCAACTAATAGTGAACAATGTTTTCAGATTTTGAAACACTGTTTGATATGGAATGCAATTTAGATTGCCTGATTTAGATCCATCAAATGTATATGTGACTTGCTAAAGAAATGTCATGTTCACTCACTGACTTCTTTTGGAGCTAAGAATGTACCTTTTTTTATGGATAGGCATAAATACCCTTAACCAAAATAGATTTTATATATATATATATATATATATATATATATATATATATAAATGATGTTATGAATATTACCAGCAGAGGAAATCACATTCTGTTTTTACAAACATCCATGATTGAACTTTTTTATTATCAACAATCTTACTTTTGTGTTATACTGTATCATTTAATTATTTGTTCTTATTTTTTGTATATTTCTAGATGTCTGTCAATTCTATCCCATGATCTATGAATTGTGGAAAAAGAATTTTTTCATTGGAAATATAAAATCTTAAATTATATCTTTTGAAATTTTTTATTTAGTTTTAACTTTAAAACTGTCAATAATATTTATTTCATTAAAAGATATTGCAGTTTAATATATTATATTTAATCAAACAAGCTAACATTGGTTTATATTTGCAATTTATAATGAAAATATATATATATATTTTTTCTTCTACTTCCTTACAATTCAATTTGTGTTTTTTTTTTTTTTTTATTTAGATACCTTTTATATATATATATACATAGTTTACAAGAAAAGATTATAAAGGAATATGTGCATATTAAAAGACTAGATTTTTTTTTTTTAGCAATATTTTTTATAATATATCATTGATAAAATCTGTCTATATATAAAGCAAGAAATTTATTTATTATATTTATTAAAACTTAAAAACTGTAGAAATTAAAAGAGCTTCTATTTTTTTTATTTGGTGCATGGCAAAAATTCTTAGTAGTTTTTTTTTTTTTTAATTAAAATTTTATTTTTTATTGCCACTGTCACTTAAAGAATTATGAATGGGAAATAACTCTTCATGTCTGTGGTGTTATTGTTTTCATCTGCCGTTTCTATTGATTATTATCAGATATTTTGCACTTTTCATTTAGATTGTTTTAATGTGGATTTCCTATTTCACTACCGAATTCCATTTAAATGTTTACTAACAGTTTATTATTACCATGATGTTTTCAAAATGTATTTATTTTTAAAAAGAGTTAGTAATGTTGGATTTTTGTAGCTGGCCTTGTCATATCTGCTAATTTATGTATATATTTTTATTTTATTTCAGTGTAGAGTAATATTTTTAAATATTTTTATTATAGAATTAGAAATTATTTATATTATTCATGTATGGTTTATCTTTAATATTATGTGAATTTGTTATATACTTGTCATTCTAGGAGTAAATGAAATGGGTCAAATTGCTTATTATTAGAAAATAGCAAACTCTTTAATTAATTTATTAATATTAAATATCAGATCTTTGAAAAATTGCAGGTTATATAATAAAAAAATTATAACTGTTTATCAGTCTAGTATTTTAAATATAAATGTAAAGGAAATTAGTTATCAATTTGTTTTTAAAAAGATAAAACATTCTTAATTTCTATATGTATATATCTAAATTATTGAATTCATTTTTCAGGTGAGCTTTAGGAAAAGTATTAGTTAATTTTTATCTTATTTTAATGATTTTAAACAAAAATGATTGTATTTCATTGTGATTTTCAAAAATAAAATTTTTATCTAAATGAAATTTTTTTAATTATTTTAAAAATATTTTCTATTTTTACTTTAGACTTCTGCACGAGCTCTAAGAAGATTAAATTTGGGCAGCAATGCACTCACTAGTGCTGGAGTTTTGGAATTGAAACAGAGTTTCATATGCAATAGAACTATAGAAATTTTGGAGTTAGAAAATGCCAAAATAACTTCAGAAGGTATATATTTAATTATTTCCAATATTTTTTTCTATATTTCTCAATGAGTATCTTAATTTTTATTGCTGCTAAATATTTTTTATTTACGTAAAAATATTATAAAACATAAAATTTGAATGTTCTATCTGAGTTTCTGAAGTAAAAATTGTTTTTATTGCGAATTTTAAAATCTTTGCTGTACATGTTTTACTGCATTCTATAAATATGTATTTCTTACACTAAAGTTCTAGAATTAAAGTCTTTGGTATTCTAAGTTACTTTTATTTCAATATATTTATTCAAAAAAAAATCATATTTGTTTAAAAAAAGAATTTATTTAGAACAAATTTCCTTGTTTTCAAAAAAATTTACAAAAATTTTTTCTTCACATGTCTTTATCATTCTCCTTGTAATATAAACTTTTTTTTTTTTTTTTTTTCATATACTAACTTATTTAATTCATAAAAATAGAACTTTGTTATAAAAAATTAGATGAATTCTGATAAGTTTCATATTTGTGCTATCCATTAAGTTATACTTATAATTTATGTTTTATAATTATGATGTGTTTGATCTTTAACCATTTGATATTCAAAAACATTCAGCATTCACTTACACAATTTCTTTGTATTCATTTTTAGGAGCCATGGCTTTAGCTGAATATGTCTCTCAAAAATACATTTATTCAAAAGTTGGACATTAGAGGAAATGATATAAGACTAGATGGTCTCACAGCTCTCAGTGAAGCTGTTTCAAAAAATTTAAATATTGTTAGTCTTAAAGTTGATCCTACTTCAATGGATTTGGTAAGTTCGTGTTTTTATCTTGTTCTCTCCCTTTTTGTTAAATTATGTAAAAAAAAAGCTGTTTATTTAACAAAAAAATATAAAATTAATTAAAAACTATTATTTTAATTAAATTTTATTTTTCAAATAATTATTATTAACATTAATTATTGTTTGTATTCATAAAGTATTCAACACATTTGCCCTTATAGAGTGAACCAATAAAGGATCGGCAGGAGAGACTTCAAGAGATTAATAAATGTTGCCAAAGAAACAAAGAAGCCAAAAGTTCCCTTCCTCCTCAAGATGCTCAGCTTTCCTTTCTTTTCAATGGGATCTTCTCACACGTGCTTCCTACTACTCTGCCTGCAGATATCACTCCCAAAGGTGGTGATACTCCACCAAAAGCACGAAAAGGGCGCTTTCGGGTTTCTGTGGTTGTCCAAGATAGCATTGCTGCACTGCCTAAACCTCCTGTGGATGTCTCACGTTCTATGTCTTTGGATGCCAGTTATTGCTCATTTGGGTCACATGATTTGGTGGGACAGATGGCCAAAGACAGTGCAGATAATATACGACGGCAATCAGTCAATGTCCCAGATGCTCTCCGATTGGTCAATGCTTCAGATGGTCTCATAAGCAAGCCAGTCAAAAGTGACAACCTTGTTCTGGATCGGGTAAAATGGCTTGAAGGTTTGGAAATGCCCAGTGAGAAGATATGCGATATCTGTTCTTGCAAGGATAATTCTGAAGTGTTCCACTCGGAAGAAGTAAAGGAGAAAAAGGAAGGTCTCAGTCTTTCCTTGAGTCAAATTGCAGATGAGACTCCTGAAGGGGAAACCAAGGTGAGAAGATCAAGTTCTCCCACTATCTCAAAAGCACGCCCACTGTGTGCCGCAAGACTCACCGTATCAAATGCTGCAAGGAGCTTGAAGGTCTTGATCTGCGTTCTACAGTGCCACTCTCTCCCACAAGGCTGCACGAAAGTTTTGGTAAATATCAAAATGTTTTGGGTTTTCTAAATTTGTGGATTGTTTTTATTCAAGATATCTGAAAAAAATAAAAGCAGAAGTTTTAGAATTAAATAAAATCTTTGTTTTTAAATTTAAAACTCTGTTGAAAATTAAAAATAAAATCTGAAAAAAAATTGCAAAATTTATGTACATTTAAAACTCTCCATGTTGAGTGGCATAATCTGGTACCTAAACATTCTATCCCAGGTAAAAATTATTCTCGCTCAAAAGATATGTAGCAATCTTGAATGCTTTAATTCATCATAAAAGTAATAGCCTGTTTTATTGAACATTCAATGATATCAACTGCAGCAAAAATTAAATGTTTTTTGTCATTTAGATGATGTTTAATGGTTTCATCTGATGAATATAAACTCCTAACTATATTGCCTTTTAAAATCCTAAAAGAATTGCACTTTAGGTTTGCAGACTTAAATTAAGAAACTAAAATCTTGTGTTGTTATTTGAAGCTAATTCTCTTGTGCAATTAACAGCTTATTTTAACAAGTAGAAGTTGATTGATTATTTAATAGGGGTTACATAGATTACTAAACTTGCTGCGATTAGGTGATATGTGAAATCAGCTTGGTTTTGCTCTTGAATCCAAAAATAAACAATTACTAACCAAGCTGTTGTTTCATTTGACAAATATTATTATAAAATAATATATGGAAATGGATTTGAAACTATATTGAAACAACAGCTAATTAAAAAAAAAAAAAGTTTAACTGTTCTACCTTAATCAATTAAAACTGGTTACCTTAACTGTGAAGCAACTGTACCTAACTCATTCCAATGATTACCTATTGATGCTTCAAAGTATAAAAATACTTGCAATGGCTAAATAACTTGTTCAAATTGTGGTGCACTCAAACACAGATTGTAAATTGCAACAATCACATCTTTTAAACTGAAAAGCTGTGCGTACTAAAGTAGCTAGAGAAGAAATTACTGGAAACGAAATTAACAAAAATGCTATCTTATCTTGAAGGCAGAAAGCTAGTACTTCTACCTGTTTCTTCCTATACTTCAGTATAGGAAGAAGAAATTATGCGAAGAAAAAAAAAAAAAAGTAATAATCTAAAAAAAAGAAACCAGTACTTACAAATAATCTTAATAGCTCAACCCATTTGTTCTATATATGAATTTTAGCAATATTTCTGGACTAGTTTGCTATCCACTTTAAAAACTTAGTCCTCTTTAACATCTAAAACTTAAACACATAGCTGGCAGCTTGTACGGTTTGATTGCACAATGTATGAATTTGCGGCCTTTTGTAAGATTGCATGTCTTCCTGTAAAACTTATTTATTTTTAAAGATATTTTTCCTTTTCAATTTTTTGAAAATGAGGCCCACATCTTATGCATTAATTCTTTTTATGGTGAACAAAGAAGGAGAATTGCTGTCATCATCAGAAATTTCCAAGCTGCTTCTATAATAAAGGCATGTAGAAACATTAATTCTGAATAAATGGGTCTTTTAGAATGGATCAACTACAAGAATAAATGACTATTCATTGGACGGTTTTTGACCAAAGCCATACAGTAAACATAAGGAATTGACTAAAATATTTTCAGACCTTTATATCACTTTATTCTTCAGACAATTTCTGTCAGGAGCCAAATAATAAGGACCTAGGATAGGACTGACAGAACAATTTTTGGATACTGTGGATCATTTCTTTCATTGCACATTTTGAATCAATAGCCAAACAGGAAATATAGAAAAGGACAGAAAGAACAATATTTTCTGACTTGATACTTTGCTCTTCAGATTATTTTGCTCATTTGCCATAGTCATTTCATTCATTTTGATTTAACTACAATTGTAACTCTTTTAATCATGTAAACAATTTTTATCCATTTTGTTTTCCTTAAAACCAGCAAGGGAACTCACCAAGACCTATTTCATATACATACATTTATTGTGCTAAAGTGCAAGTCAATTTACATTTGGTGTTTTAAAGTAGAAACCCTAGAGTTTTAGTTCCCTTCCCCCTTCTCTTTTTTTTAAAGTTGAAAAATTATAAGATTTTTAAAATTGATGTGTTGGTGGATATATGAACATACTGTCATTGCTACTTTTGTTAATTTTTTTTTCTGTTCCATCTAAATCTGCCACTGCTTTGTCAGCTGTAGCTCTTTGAGAAAACTAATCCAATACTACAATCAAATGAAATTTTAAACCAAACAAAACCAAATGAAAAATAATGTACAAGCATGTTCCCCCCCTCCTCTCTGTCCTTTAAAGTAGTCATATTAAATTACAGAAAAGTAATACACAAATTGTGATAAGTATATATGGTGACAATAAAAATTCTTAAATTTCTCCGTTTTGCATAAAAGTGTTTCAACTACTGTGTTCAAAAAGTAATCAATTAGTTATTATCTTAATTCTAACTTAGTTCTTCTTAATTCTAAAAATAATACCAAAAATTAAGTTTCAGGGTAATTGTGAGATATATTTATATCAAAATGATTTTCATACTGTAATAATAAATTTGTTATAGGAAATTGAAAAAGGAAAAAAAAAAAAAAAAATGGTTCGTCTTAAAAGTCAGATTGGTTACTTTGGAAAATATTTAAAGAATCAAATTCAAATTTTGAAATATGAACATCCATGAAAGTAATCTTTTTAAAAATTCTAGTGCATTTTTGATTTTAAAATATAAATTTGAAAGGTATATTATGATAAATTGATATAGACATTTTTAGCACATCAATGAAATGGAATTAGTAAAACAAAGTATAATTCTCTTTGTTTAAACCTTAACTTAAACTTCATTGTTTGATTAATTGATGACTTTGCCATTAACCTTTTTGTTATCCAATATTTCTGAATATCGCTAAATTTCCTTATCCCATGCATATATTTTTATTTGAGGCTTTATTCCAAAGTCTGAGCATGTGTTCTACACTAAAATAGTTCATAAGAAAATAAGCGAACAAATCAAAACTAAACTTAATTTTGTTATTAATTATCTCAAAAATTGCTGTTTGACTAAGTAATATAAGGGCAATATTCTTTAAAAAGTATGATTTAGAACTATTGGTTAAATAAATTTCTCTTAAGAATTGTCTGTTTTGAATTGTAAGATAAATTATTTTTGCTTTAGATTTTCCTGATACTCAAGTCACTGAAGTTCCCTTGAACAGTCAAATGAACATGAAGTCCTCTCATGCTGTGTACATGGTCCACTAAATGTATGAAATTATTTCTTAAATGTTTTATGGAAATGTTGCAAGTTGAAATATTTATGCGAAAGTTATGGACTTGTATATTTGTGCCCTTGTATTATCAATACTTTACTTTATGTACATGATTACTTTTTCATTTATTATTATCATTAAGTTTAAAAAGTATAATTTCTAAATATTTCCCCCTTGTTGTTAAATCAATCAACTATCTTTATAGCTATCTATCTGTATGTATGTATACAAATATTTAATTTCGCATTTCATGCGATGGTGATAGCAATGTTTCTGGGCCTGTTTTATTCATTTTATATGAATTTATTCAAGAAGATACTTAACATCTGTAAAATTGTGTTCTATAAATGTTATTAATATTGAGAGTTATTAAAAGGCACATTTCATTGCAATATTCCCCGGTGAATATTTATTTGTACAAACCAAATGTTCTCAGTTTGCGTTTTTTCGTAGAAATAAATAAATTTTTTAATGTTATTATTTCAGCATGCTTTTAAATGCTCATGTTTAAAGAAATATTTTCTTTCATTGGGAGGAAAAAAAAAAAACTTTTTCATTCAATTGACGAATTGATTGATTCATTTCAATTGATTTGCAATATTCCTAAAAATTATTTGCTGGTGCTTTTAAATATTGAAAAAGCAATTTTTTAAAAAAAAATTATATAAGATTATTTCTTTATCAGGAAATCATGCTTTTTGTTCAGAATGGAATAACTAATAACAATGTTTTATTAAATTAATAGGAGAAAAAGATTTTAATATTAAGTACTACATTTATAAATTTAGTGTAAGGTATTATAATTTATAAGTTTTTAATGTCACTTGTAAAATAATTTTTTTTATAAATATTTTTATGAGAGAGAAAAGAATCCTTGGTATAGACATCTAATGAAAGTTTTGTGCTTTATTGATTATAGTCATACTAGCCAGTATTAATCATTTTTTGATTTTCTGTAATGAATTACTAATACTGTATTCAAGTATTATGTATTTAAAATCTATAAATTTTAATGGTATACTATTATAAAACTTGAGCAATCAATAGATATAATTCAAGATTTAAGAGAAAGAACTTATTAAATAGTAAAAAAGAAAATTAAATGTGTCTTGCATATTCTTTACTCAGCTTTTTCATTTATAGTTTCTAAATATGCAAGGTCTGTGATAAGTACCTATAGGGGAAAAATTTTTGGTTCCTACATTTTTTATTTATTACTTGAACATTAAATGGATGCAATCAAAATTTAAATTTAACTTATTTTTAGTCTGATTTGTTAAATAACATTTATTTATTTATTTTTTAAAGTTTTATAACATAAATTATATTAAATATTGAATTATGATTTGTCCTTGAAAGCCTATTCTCTGAACTTACTCCTTGATATCAGTTCCCATTTTTTTCCCCACATTTAATTATATCTTTATTCAGTCAGATAAAAAAAATTATGGCTCAATTTGTATAATTAAACCTCAAAGTAACATGTGTAGATGTAAAATTATCTCATTTTTAGTGTCTTTTACAAAATATACTTCCAAGTTCTACTAATGTAGTATTACTTTGATATGGGGACCATTTGCCAAGATATTAGTAGAATGAATTGAGAAAATACCTATGTAAATCTTAAAATATTCAAATTAGGTTACCAATGATGTGTCTACATTAATGTCAGAGAAAGAAATAATTATTGGTATAATTTAAATATAGAATTTATAGTTTTTATAACATTAAAAAAAAACCCTGATTATAGATAAACTACATGTCTAATGATACATATATATTTCTAAGTTACATTTCATTTAAATTTGTATACCATGCAGTTTGAATTTACAGAACTCCATCTCTTTAAATCATATCTATAAATTAATTGAATGCATTATGTAATATCAAAATGCGTCAATTCTGTCCCCTTTTTTTTTAGACGTTTTTACTTCTGTCATTAAATATAAAATTAATTATTTCTAATATAATTAGTAATGTTTTAAAGGCCTGGCAGAAACTTTATTTTAGTATGATTTTTGTCATTTTTTTTAATTGTAAAATATGCTTATTTAGTAATTTTTATGGAACTTATTGAAAAAAAAAAAATTAATTTTCAAAAACTTATCTATACTCAATTAAAAAAATGTGTTTTTATCGAAGGTTTGTTTTTAATTTATAATCTTATTAAACAACTAAAAATTTAAATGCATTTAAAATTTATAAATGTCTGAAGTGTGCAATCTGTTGGGAAATAATATATATATATTTATATGATCCTGTATTTTATTTTTTTTGTAATTGTTTATGTTTAAATGGATTATTGTTTATTTAATGTTATACCAATTATGCATTGAAATATTTTTTTTTTTTTTTTTTTTAATGAAGGTTGTGATGTTTCTAAGTCAGAATTTATATTGTTTTGAAAATTCCTATTTCCTTAAAGGTTCTGGCATTCAGTAGGGTTTTTTCCATGTATCATGTGTTCCTAAAAATATCTAATATTTATTAACATCAGTGGTACATTAGAAAACTTAGTTAAAAAAATCTTTTTTTTTTAATACTATTAGTGCTCAAATATATATATTTATTTTTTTCCTTAAGAATTAGTAAGTAAAAAATTCAGAAGGATTCATTGTGTATTGTTTTTGAACTTATAGCTTATCAAACTGTACTAAGAAAATATGTATATGCAGAAAACTTCCAAGGAGCTCAATGACTTTTTTTTATGACTTATTGATTTACTTAAGTTTGTTTGCTTTTAGGATTAAAGCTGAAAACTATATAAAATTTTCATAAAATGATTACTACATGGCATGTGGTGTTTATCATTCAATACAAAGTAACTTCCCTTGAAACTAGATTAACCAAATATTCGTATAGTATTGCCAATTCCAGACTTACTCCATTATATATATATATATATAGAATAATCAGAAATTATATGCAAGAAAAGAGAAATCAACAAAAATAAATTATGGTATGGTAATTTGCTATATCTAATTGCCTGAAATTAATCTACACTTAAATTCTCTTCTGAACAAAAAAATTCAATTGAAATGCTTGTAGACTCATACATAAAGCTTCTACAGTTATTTATTATATCACTGAAAATTTACTTTCAAAAAGTCTGCTATTAAAATTTATTTAAAAACTGTTATCATAGAATTAATTAATTATGTTGCAGAGAATTATTTCTACTAATTCACTTGTAGTAGTTAAATTACATGAATCACTGAGTTCACATGTTGTAAGGAATGCTATACAAGTCAAATGTTAAAAGTAAACATATCAGCTATATCAAATTCCTTTGCTTTAAATGGTCATTGCTCAATCCCTTTCTTTATTATCATCTTGAATGAACGACTTGCTTGTAATGAAATGAACAAAATATGTAGTAGGCCAAATCAAATAGATCAGTATTGTTTAGATTTGTATTTAGATAAATTAAACCTGACTGCAACTTTCTCTTGATTACCAAATTACTTTTTATCCTTGATTTGCTGTAAAAAAATGTCAGTTTTAGTTATTTATATTATCATAGCTGCCAATTCAAATAGATTTAATGCAAAAATGCTCACTTTAACACAAATGGTTTGTTATAATCAGTACTATTATGCCTAATTATCAAATAATGTTAAAAAAAACTTTACTATTGGTGGGAAAAAAATTTCTAAATTTGAAATAAGAAAAATTGTAATGCTGCAAAATGTAATGCTTCATTTCTTTTTTTTTTTTTTTTTTTTTTTTTTTTTTTTTTTTTTTTTTTTTTTTTATCCTGAATGTTTTATATCTTTTAATGATTGGCAGCTGTTGATAATCCAAATTAATTACTTATTGGAAAAATCTTAAGTTATTAATTTATTTAAATTAGAATTATATTATTTGTGTATTAAAAATCTTTATTATTTTTAATTTTTCATCTATTCTTTTCGTTCTAAGATCTCTTTCGTTTTAAGATTAATTAAAATTGTACTCACTTTTTATTTACTTAATTCTGTTGAAGTATCTGCCTCAGGTTGATATATGATTAATATCTGTGATGATGACAAGAGCTATTTATATTTGATCAAAGACCTGAAATGAGCAGGTATCAGAGATAGAGGTGCTTTTACATTAATATGAACTGCAGCTATGATTCATATTTTAAAACTTGGTTTAAGCTAATTTAGGCAATTTAAGTTTAATTTTTGTTAAAAACTTTCTTGTATTCACACATTTAAGGAGTAAAAAGCTCTGTCGTTATTTCTTCAAAGTAGAAGTATTCCATCTATTGTATATAATCTCTCTCTTTCTCTGTCTTCTTTGTTTCTGTATTTGAATAAATGTACACAGTGAATAACTGTGATGGTAATAGAATTACAAATAATTATAAGAATAAATTTATTTATAGTTTCAGAAAACATGGTAGCATTCATATATGCAACATTTCATTAATTGTAAAAATTAAAATATTTCAAATATTTAGTTTATTCATCAGTGGCAGCTAACTTCTGCTAGTTGTGATTAAATGATTGAATCAAATATTTTACAATTATAAATATTTTTTACATTGAATATTGCTTGATTCATAGATCATTCTTATTGCCAATCACATAATTATTATTTAATCTGTAAACTGATTAAGAGCATTAATTTGGATTGATTAAATATTTTATTATTTTTTTATAAAATTTATTTATATTTTAAATTTTTTTTTGTTTTGAATTTATTTATATAAACTATAAATAGTGTAGTTTGGTCATTGTCATTCATTCTTTTTTTATTTGCTTTTATTGTAGTTTTGTTAAATAATTTTATGTTTTTGTAAACAATGACATACAAGCACCAAAGAAAATGTGATGTGATCTTTTTTCCTTTTTATATTTTAAAATATTATTTGCAGTCCATTTTTATGCTTAGTGCTTAATTACTTTAAAAATTTTCCTTCAAAATTTTGAAATTCTTAAAAAAAGAAAAGCATCATCTTTCTCCATATCATATTTGAAATAAAAATTACAAATGTTTTATTGTGAACTATTCTATTAATGCGTTTAAATGTTATCAGATTTATAAGAATTCAAATTAATTATTAATTCAATTAATTACATTTGCAAATTTTTATTATTTTTTCAATATCTTTTCTTATAAAAATATAAGACTTTTTTTATAAGTTATTTGAGATTGTGTGTTCAATCATTTTTAATTGGAGGTTTTCTCCGCCAGTGCCTGAAATATAGAAGACTGTATTTTTTGTTCTGAATCTTTCGGGTAAAATTATGTTGTAAAAACTGTTTCATGGAGATTTTTGCATTGCGATTTTTTAGTATAGGTAGAAAAAGTGGGTTTTTTTGTTATTGTTATAGGATATCTTAATAAGTTTGTGCTGTGACAATCTCTTTCTCATACCCAACTGCTAGGTAGGCATTTTTTACCCTTTCAATTGTAATGTAAGCCAATTTTTACTTCCAGAAAGATATTAAATAATTAATTGTGTAACAGCACTGACAGGATTGAAAAAAAACACTAAAGATTAAAAAATGTTCTTTAATCAAATCTTATAATGTGATATTAATGTTAAAATTTATTATCTAATTAAAAAAAAATAGTTAACATTTTTTTATTATATTTATTTATTTATAAAAATTTGTGCGTTTTTTGAATATATTATAATCTGTTTCTAGTCATTTTAAAGAAATTTTTTTATGCATGGCAATATGTACTGAAATTTTTTTTATTAATATTCAAAAATATTTTTTTATTTGTACTGTATTTTCCAAAATTTATTAAACAATTAAGTAATGTAGGAAATCGAAATTTTGGCAATCTAAAAACAAGAAATACAGTCTTCTAAATACTAATCCGATTTAATGCATTTTATGAGAAGCATTGTGCCAAATCAATTCACTGTATTCCCATTTACAGTTGGCCATTCACTCTACATTACAAATGTACCCATTTTTGTACATCAGTGATTTGTTTTTAACTTTTTGTGTTAATTAATTAAGAAGCTTGTGCAATAAAGTTATTGATTAAATTTCTGAAATAATTAGTATTTTAAACAAATTTTTTAGAAATTATTCCTCTATTTTATTGATTTGTTTTTTATAATAGATTTTTTTATTGTCAGAATGTATTGTTTTTAGTTGTATTGCAAATATTTTAAAATCTGCAATAATTCAACTTTTATTTGTCTTTTTAATCTTCTGTATTTAAATAACATTTCAAAAGTAAATAAAATGTTAAATTTTGATTATAATTTTCTATGTATGTTATACTTTTCATATGAGTGATTTTAAAGAAATAATGAATGAATTGTCTGATTACCTAACTGCATAATCCAAATATCATGTATTATGGTTCAGAAGTTTTAAGAATCACTGATGTAAATCATCTATGCAGTGTTAGATGCAAATGTTGTCCTGTTTTCTTAATTCCAAAATAAATGGAAAAATGTCAAAATCACATTCATTTGCTAGTGGTTAAATGTTACTAGTGGCAATGTGGAAAATACTTAATATGTTTTTGCTCATCTGTAAAAAACGAAAAAAAAAAATTCATTTGTTGTGATGTGAAGCTGTATAGATTTGCCATTTTGCATTAAATTGTTAGTCTTTTCATTTTAAGTTTGTGTCCGTGTATGAGAACCTATCATAAAAACTTAATTTTTTTTTATTTTTGGCATAACTATAATTCTTGTTAGACTTTCAATAAGTGTTCAATTGTCTTTGTTCTTTAGAAATATACATGTATATTTCATCCAGAAATTACACAAAGCATTCTAGTCTATGAGGGGTTTATCACAGAGTTCCTTTTTCATTTACCTCGAATAACAAATAAACTAAGTTTATTTTTGTGAGTGATGGGGCTGTTAGAAATTTATTTATTGTGTAGCTCTAGATTCTGCTGTGGTTATACTTAATTTATTTTGTCCCTTTGATGCATTATACTTTGCCCAGTATTAATCGCTAAATCCATCCTTGTAACAACTGTTGAGAATCTGAGCAACCATACTTGTAAGAACATATGTGTGATATATTTTGTGAAGGGAATAATTTTATGATGCCAATCAATTCTGTGAAATTTGCTGTCTCCCTCCCCCCAACCCCCCATTTTTTGCCATTCGATATAATTATTCTTGATTGTTGCACATTTTTGTTTTTTAAAATTCATCTTGTGTATATTTGTACCTAGTGTGATAATTATTCAAATAAAAAAGTATCATAGACAATATTTATGTTTTTTTTTTTTCTTTCTGTGAGAAAATATTTATTTGAAAACATTTATTTTTTATAGAAAAACTCATGTTATATCTTCAATCAGGAAAAATCCTATTTTAAGGCATTCACAACTAAACCATCATTATAACAAATAAATAGAAATAGCTTCAAAGGAATATAAATTCTCATTAAGAAACCAAAGTGATAGTAATTTTATTAACAACATCAGTGAAGGCAATCATTTGTAATAACAAGTCTTCGTGAGCAAGTAGAACTTTTATTTGATAGTTCATTCTGACAAAATATACGATTAATAAAATATGTTAGTTAAAATCTGAAAATGCTGACCTGATGATATTTCCAGATTAGTCGCTAAATATTCTGCCAAGATATATTATAATATCTTTTCATGACTGTATTAAAAAATTTTAGGACTTGCATTTTTGGAGGATTTTATTTTTATAATATTTGCATGTAATGTAAAATATCATTAATTTACTCAGCTTTAAAACTCTTCCAGGATTTCATTAAATCCCAAAACTCTTTAGAAACAATATTGCTTAGATTGGAGCTAACTTAATTTGTATATTATGTAATATAAACACACTGATACCTAAAATAAGTTAAGAAATAGAAACATAATAAAAATACTGCATTAATTCATTTATGACTTTGAATGATGTGAAGTCTTCATTGGTCATTGATAATCAATTTTTATTTCTAGGGAGGTTAAAGACTTATTTTTAATTTAACATAAAAAAACCTGAGATTATGTAACTTTAATATAAACATACCAGGCAGTTTTTTTTGAATTATGTAAGGTATAGAATAATTTATCTAAATTGAGAAAGTAAATAAATGATTGTTTAGGATACTTCGTCAAAAAATATATTACATTTGTTTATATTCAAAATATGTATTTGCAACAGCGCTAATATTTAAAAAATGTATTTTATCTAAAGTTATGTTTGAAAGCATAAATTATTTATACATAACTTAAAAAAAATAGTTGTTTTTTTATATATTATGTACCAATATTTATACAGATCTTGTTACAATAAAATGTTAAGTACATTTTTAACTGGCATACGGATTATAGATTACCAATGTGGATAAGACCCCTAACTTCCTCATCTTAATTAATATCAAATCTGAATAGTAGGCTGCTTAAAATATTAGTGGTAAGTAAAAATAAATAAAAGAAAAGGGAATTTGAAAAAATATTTTAAATTCAAAAATTCGGTTCAGTTAGAGACGTTGCAAATGCCATGAAAAATTATAAAAGGATGCAAAATAGATGAAAATTTCCTACAAAAAAAAAAAAAGTCAATCTCAAAACCAATAAAAAGTAATTAAACTTTTAATTTTTGAATTTTTTTTTTTTTTTTAAGTTAAGTCTTAATTCTTTTATTTTACTAGGAAAAAAATAAGGGTAAAGAAATTAAAAAAAAAAAAACATAATTGCTGTTACTAGTAGGCAAAATAATAATATTAAGTGTACATTTTAGCATAGGAAAGTGAAATGGAATTAGGTTAGATTCGAATCCTTAGCCTTGCGGTCGGGTACCGTTGCTCCAATTCGCCTCATTAGTGAAAAAAAAAGGTCTTCAGATACATACTACTGTGCCCAAAAAGTAAGACCAATTATTTATTTATTTTTCAAAACTCATTATTTATACTTCCAAATTTATTTCATCACCTTCAAAGTAATCCCCTCCAAGTCACAATGCACTTATCCAATCCTCAATGCATGCTAAAAGTCATCGGCAAGGCTGCCATTCGAAACGCACGGCGATTCACGTTGAATCTCTTCAATCGACTCAAAACGGTGTCCCCGGAGTGGTCTTTTGAGTTTAGGGAATAGCCAGAAGTCGCACGGTGTGAATACGGTGGTTGTGGAACGATATGGGTTTCATTTTTGGCATAAAAGTCACGAAGAATCAATGCAGTGTGAGCTAGCGCATTCAGTGTTTTCGGTACCAATCGAGATTGGACGCGTTTGAGGCTCAAAATGGAATTGACCGATCCTTTTGAAATTCCAACATCATCAGCAAGATCTCTAATTGTAAATTGACGATTTGCAAGCACCAAATCTTTAATTTTGGACGTGAGCTTCGTCGGTTGAGGTTGGTGGTCGACCAGAGGGCTCTTCGTCTTCAGCGTGTTCTCTGCCTTCTTTGAACTGTTTATACCACTTCTAAACATTTCTTTCCGATATAGAAATGCTCACTGAATGCTTTCTGCAACATTCTATATGTTTCCGCAAACAAAATTGAATGCAAGTTCTTTGTTCAGTTAATTCAGACATTTCAAAAATCGCCAGAATCAGTTTTAGCGTCTCACAAAGCCAAGCGTAATTCAAACACTAATGGATATTTTGTCGTCAAATTTCACACAGATGTCAAGGACAGTGCCAGCAACATAAAAAAGAAGAAGAAAAAAATTAAAATTCCGTAAACCCCGAATTTTAAATTAAAAAGTGGTTTTACTTTTTGGACACAGTAGTATTGAGCTAAAAAGACTCAATGAAAATATGAAATCATTCCGCGCTCGAAGTTCGCTTTCGCTTATTTTGGAAAACAGCCACGGTGATTCTGGAAAGTACTTGTAGGACGAAATATTAAAAATGGCTCTTGGCCTTTTTTGAGAATTCTTCACTTTCAGATAAGTCGATAAACGTTTAATTAACGCATTGTTAATCTGGAGTCGTTTTTCATAAAATTCTTCGATATTTTGTTAATATAATTTGAAATAGGATTGGCGCCGAGGTCTTTGAGAATGAATTTTCTACATTCCAAGGTGTATTAGTAATCATGGCCAGGTGTTTATTCCGAAACTCCTGCAGTCTTTTTGAGATTTGTGAGAGAAACCAAAGGCCAAATCGGACACTTATAGACGAGCTTATTAATTTTTAAAACTTCAAAGCAAAGAACTATAATTTTACAGTTAAAAGTTTTGCTAAATTAATGCTTTATGCGTTTAAAGCGGTGGTTCTCAAACTTTTTCAAGTCGGGACGCATTTGAAATCCTACAAATAATTGTAGACGCACTATATACAAATTTCTGAGAAATATATTAATTAAATCAAATAATTAATTTTCAGAAAAAATGCGATAAAAAATAAAATGAAATGCACTTTATTCTTGCATTTATGAGAACGATGAACCTGAAGTGTCGTAGCGATTTCTTCAATTATATTTGAAAGGCAAACTCTCATTTCTTCGTCAATACATTGAAGATTTTTTACACTTAATTGGGGTGAATGCAAAAAATCTTAATTAGTATTAATATGTTGTTGAAACTATATTAAAATTTTCAAAACTAAAGAACAAAACCAAAAGAATAATTGGAGAATGAATTAAAAGAGAGGAAAATGAAAGCTTGATAAGAAAAGACATCAATTAATTGAAGAGAGTAAAAACCAGAGACAAATAGAAACTGAAGAATGGAAAAAGCAAAGAACTCAAGAATTGGAGATATCAAAACCAAAATAAAAATTACGTTTCAAATGCCGACTGAAATTAATCTTATCGCTTCGGAAGTAAACAAGAAATCGATTGATTTAAGAAATCTCACTGAAAAGCTTGATCTAAAAGACGGTGAGATATTTTCCTTTTTAATTCTATTTGAACAGCAGGCAAAATGAATTCGGTTAAAAGTAGATGATTTTCAATTTCATTTGTTAGGACTGTTGCCTTTGAAATTATACAACTAATAGCCAAAAATTCTGAAGAAACTAGGGAATAGGCATTTGTCAAAAGTTCAGAAAAATTTTTGCAAGAAATTTTTAGTCATATGGTTAAAGGGATTCTAAAATTACAAAATGGACAGATTTCGTTTTCAAAATAAGTAATTATTTTAGCGAATGGTTAAAGGGATTAAAAAAATAGTGAAAACTAATGATTTCGATTCTTGAAAAGAATTAATTATTACAAAATAAGTTGAAAAAAAAATTGTTTCCAAATTTTAGGCGGGAGCAATTTATTGATACATGACCTAAATGTGTAAACTGGAATGAGACAGCAGGAAAATTAGAGGAATACGAAAATGTTCTAGCAGGAATTAAAATAAATAGTGAAAACTATAGTAATAAGTTTTCAGATCATTACGATGATTCAAAAAATTATTCGCGATTATCGAATTTTCGTAACTCCAGTCGATTTGAGTCTAATAAATTCGAAAACAGATATGCTATGATTAGTCATAAATATAATAAAAATAAAATTCGCCTAAATTCGATTAAAATAACTGAAAAAGAACGTTTACATAACATAACAGGAGAGCTGAAAAGTTCATAGGCTGACACATAGATGGCGCTGCTAGTATTAAACCCATATAATTTTTAGTTAGCCCTAACCTTCAAAAGACACTTATTTCAGCTGTTGCACTATTAGTATGTGAGTTATAGCCTTTTAGTGAAATTATAGCATTTTTAGTGTTCATCACGTGCAGTCCACTTGGCTGACTGTCGATTGGACTCCGGTGTGAAATGATAGAGCCATGTTTCATCCATTGCCATACATCGACGCAAAAATTCGGGTTTATTACGATTGAACAGCTCCAAACACTGCTTAGAATCATCAATTCGTTGTTGTTTTGGGTCGATTGTGAGCTCTGCGCGGCACCCACTTTGAACTTTCGCACATTCAAATATTCATTCACGATATGTCCAACACGTTCCTTTGATATCTTTAGGGTCTCAGCTATCTCAATCCACTTTACGGTTATCAGAAATTATTTTGTGGACTTTTTGATGTTTTCGTCGGTAACAGCCTGCGTGCATCGTCCTCGGTGATCATTTTGCCTCATTTAAATTTAGCAAACCACTTCTCTACGGTTGATTTTCCTGGTGCAAAGTCCGAATAATGTTTATCCAGCCAAGCCTAGGCTTCAATAGTATTTTTTTCGCCAAAAAGCAATGCTTTATTAACACACGAAATTCCTTTTTATCCATTTTTCAAAAGTTGTTTTTTAAGTTTTAGCAAAAGTTGCTTCACTAAAAATGCTATAACTCACATACTAATAGTGCAACAGCCGTCAAATTTATACATGTGTCTTTTGAAGGTTAGGGCTAACTAAAAATTACATGGATTTAATACTAGTAGTGCCATCTATGTGTCAACCTACGAACTTTTCATCGCACTTGTTACTAACATGTTTTATGCAAATCAGATTAGCTAAATTTAAAAATTCTAGTTCTAAATTTAAGTTTAATGTGATTAAAGTATTTCTTTGGTCGTGGTCTTAAAGCTGTAGAAATTATTCTGTTTTAGCTGAGAACAGTTGTCTGATTTTGAGAATAGTTGCCTCTTGCCAGAAAGCAACGTGACCTTTGTCGAGACGGTCGATACAAACGGGTTTTGGAGCTTCTCTTTAACACTACTCTCTACCGTTCTATGATTGTCACCACATTTGACGCATCTGGCAAGTCAGAGGCGTAAAGGCTCCTTCCACCCCAGGCGACAGGCAACGACGCCGACATGCGGCAGGCGAGAAAAATTTTCGACCCCTTCACAGCGAAACGTCAGAAATAGTATTACGCCCTAGTGAAGTCCCGCTTCGAGTTGAAAGTTGGTCTACTCAAAGCGGTGCATTTCAAAACTGTTTCAGGCGAAAGTGGTGAGGCTAGTTATTGGCCAAATCTTGTCGCTTAAATCTTCTCGCCTCGGTGGGCACGAGCCCAAGAGCTAATAAGTAAAAATGATTGCGCAGAAAGCATGTGCAGGTTGTAATTTTTTTTTTCTGTGAAGTTCTCTATAATGATTGACAGTAAGAATATATTTGTAACTTTAAAGATTTCTGTAACATTAGTCGTTCTGATAAGTTCCACCAAGAAGATCAGTAGTCGCTCCTTGGTTTTGAATTTTCGCAGCTAACAACTTTGATGATGGAGAAGTTCTTTTCAGTGAGACACTTTTGATGTCTTCTTGGGAAGTATCTATAGGAAATTCTTTGATAATAATTGTTAATGCCTTTCGTTTCAGGCCTTATGACGTAATATTCATACTTGGAAAATGCCAAGATGTTAGTTGTTATTCCGTAAAAATCTTCGTACTCGGAAAAGATTTTGATATAATCTTTCGTGAGCTTGTTTTTATGCCTGGGTATTTACGGCATTTTCTAGTAGAGCCATGTCATAGTTGAATGTCAGGGTCAGTATTATTGCAGGAGGTTTGATGGAAGTCGTAGTTGGCTCCTCAGCAATTTGTGTATCCTTAGGTTCCCTTTGGTCATATTTGACAAATTTATTATTTGCTGGGAAATTGAAGGGGTACACATCAATTGCTGTTTCGGTTGGTCAGTTTTTATAACGTTAAAGGAATCCGTTTCATTTAGTATTGCACAGCTTTACTGCTTTAATAACGAAATTGGCAGTTGTTTTTACTACTTTATATGTGTTAACATTAGGATTGTGCATATATAGTCAATTAATGGTGTAAAAAAGCCGAGTTGAACTACTTTATATTGATGCAAGAAGACTTACTGTTGGAGCTCTTCCTTTAGTTCTCCCTTGTGTTCAAGATATTCGGTAGTACCCTTAAGAAAATTTTGTTGTCCTTGTATTTTCCATTGTAAATTGATTCATTATTTGATGGATTTTTAAGATGTCCGAATTTACAGGATTTGAGAAATGAGATCCCTCTCAAATGGTTTTAAAAAGGACCAGTTATCTCCTCCGAATAAAAGTTAAATAAAATGTGTCGGGTGCCTCGACACATGTTTAGTTTTCATGTTTTCAGTCATAGCGTAGGGAGGATAAATTATAAACATCTTCTACTAAGACCGCTAAAATTCACATTTATTATAATGGTTATTTGTTTTGTTTTGAGTTTGTCAAAGTAAGTGTGAGTATGAAGTGTACAAAGTGTGAGTACATCGAATTTTTACATGATTTATGTGCTTATTATGTTTTAGATGTGATGTTATGCTTTTGTAGAGTGATGTTTTATCTTAGATTATAGAAAATTATGAATTCTTATCACTGTAAAAATGAATATTTTGGCTGAAGAATTTGTAGTACCAGAACATTTCCGATTTTTTTAAAATTTGAAACACAATAAATACCTTTACCAAAATGAAGCAAAATCGTTAAAGTATTGTAGATTTTTTTAAAAAATGTAAATACATAAAGAAACAAAAAAGTTTTTTTACATATAGCTAAATGAAAATAGAAACATTCTACAATAGTGTCACCTCACCTTTATTAATATCAGTAGTCATCATTGTTGAATAAAGATGTCTAGTGCCTGAACGCAAAGCGTTCATTTACTCAATGGTATGTGAAGGCAGTAGGAAAGAAAAGTCATGATAAATAGATAATAGAAAAATCGTATGATTTGAGAGAAAAAAAAAAAAAAAAAAGTAAGAAAAATGTAAATCATCCGTGATGGAAACGTAACAAGAAATGTATGATCAGTAAATATGCGTTGACTATGCATTCCTGAAGTAAAATATCTAAAAAGCGATAAGTGAGCAGGAAATTATGATGGTTTGAGGCTTCGATTCCATTTAGAAGTAGAGAAAGGATACTTGTATTTTCCATTCAATTGCGTAAATATAGTTTGTGCCTTGATGAGGGTTTTCGTGAATAGCAATGGTAATATAGTTGTCAATAGAATCAATTTTTAAATCTTGATGAATTGTAGAGTTGCGGACAAACCAGGGTGCACCAGTAATATTAGTAGTAATTTTTAACATTCTTATAATTTTCCTGCTTAAAATTCTTAAGGATTTGAATCCAGATGCAGTATTTTATCTTAGATAGCATCTATAGAATTGTAAAAAAAGTTGTTAGTGTAAATTATGTAGATTCTTCGATTAAAAAAAAAAAAATGCAGACAAATCAATTTTTATTAATATAAATCTATACATTAATTAGTATATTATTAAGTTCATAAATTTCAATCTAAAGAACAATTAAGAGTTTAATTATAGCTTTAAAAAATTATTTTTATATGAAATTTTTGTTGTAATCCTATTTTTCCTCAGTAAAAAATTATCACCTATAACACAATAGTTTTATTATTATAGGTCATTTCCTGATTTTAAACCTACATTAAATTTCACTTTCCCTTTTAAATTGAAATCAGGAAAGTTTCGCTTTCACTTTTTATTCATTTTTAATAAATTTCCAATTCTACATTTTTTAATCATGTAATCATTTAGACTATAATAAAATTGTAAAAAAAAACCCTTTTTATTATTAAAAGTAAATAATATTTAGACTATTTTATAGCTTAAGACATTTGATCCTGGCTGTGTTTTTAAATTTTCCTTAGTGTCTTGTTTATAGCACAAGTCACATTGTTGACGTGTGTTGTGTAAACATTCCTATATAGATGTAAATGATGTCAACAAATTATATTATCTAATCAGAATATATAAATATTCTGAGCTTCTTCCTTGTATCTTGTTGTGTCTTCTTGTTTTCTTTCTTCCTTCTTGCCTTTTTGTCCTAAAATTTAAAAAATGGAAAAGTTAGATGGAAATACTAAAACAAATGATGTATGTTCTGAAGAAAAACCATTTGACATTCAGTTGCTTTACGATTCTTTGGAAAAATGTTGTTCAGAAAGCAATTCATTAGTCATGGAACAATATCTAATTGCATTCAGAGAACTTTACAGGTATTTTTTGTTATATTGTTTTTAATTGATTTTATCAAATTTATTATCCTATTTATTCAAATAAAACGAGTAAAAACCAATGAATCAAGAACAGAGTCGCTTGAACTTATTTTTATATTTGATAAAATTTAATTAAAAATGAATTGCTTTTCGATTTACTGTGCTTTTCATAGTGTTGGTTGTATTTCATAAATAAATACTATATTGGTTATTTGTTTTCTAACTATTGTTAATAGTTTTCAAACAAATGACCGATTTATAATATTAGCGTACATAATTTTTAAATCATGACATTTAAATTTAAGAAATATATTTTGATGTTAGAAAAAGAAATTTGAATTCCATTCACATTAGTCACTTCTAAATTTTGCCAATTTTTTTCTTCTCATGAATTAAGTTTTTTATTTTTATGCTGCAGCTGTTTCTGTTTATGAAATCTCCCTTTTTAAATAATGTTAAATGCTTATTAAAAATAAGTGCAATTGATATTTTCTGTGTTGAAGTGTTATTTTTCTTTTTTGACTCATCCTTTTTCTTTTCTTTTTTAAAAATATTTATTTGATGAAATATCATTTATTATTTTTATTTAGTATAAATTTTTGAATGTAATATATATCATATTATTTGTATTAGCCTTACCTTAACTAAAGTTTTAATTATGAACATTAAAATAAAAAAACATTTTTAAAATAAAATTTCATGATAACTTGAAGAAATGTATCCCTTATAAATGACAAGTTTTCAAATGAATATGATGCTTTTGAAGTTAAAAATGAAATTATTATTTGAGTGTGTGTGTGTATATAGAAATCTTGATTCAGTCATAAAATAAAAAATTATCTTATGTTTGTCACTCTTTACAATGTATAATTTAAAAATTCACATTAAATTATAAAATGGTATGTTATACTATTAGAAAATTGGTAGATATAATTAGGAAAAATCAATTATCAATATTGCTTATCTTATACATATTTATAAGAAATGTGTTTTTTCTAATATATTACACTTTACATTTTCTAAGTGGGTAATATTGGTCATCGGTCATTATATTGTATAAAAGGGATTTTCACTTTCACTTTCACTTACTGTGTTTTTACTGGGGGAAAATTCCTTATCTGGGAAAATTCCCTTATTTCATGAAAGGTAGAATCCTTGTAAAAAAGAAAGATAAATAAATAAATCTATTCAATAATATATTCAAAGATATATCATAAATTTTTTTATGATATATCTTTTAATTATATTCTTTTTATCATTCATCTTAACTTCTCATTTTCTTCATTTAATTTCATGATAAATTGAATAAAATTTTATCAGTTGACAAAACTTTTTATTTCATGCAGTTAAATTCATTGAATACATTTAAAGAAGTACAAGTATTCTAATATAGGGCTTTGAATTTAAGTTAAAAAAAGAAGTGTTCTTGTATAATTTTATGAATTTTTCTTAGTAAAAAAAAAAAAAAAAAAAAAAAGTTGGAGATTGGTTTTTATATGTTTATTATTATTAATTAAGTTAGAAAATTTAATGATACAAAGTGCAGCAAAACTGATTAATAAGTAGCATCTAACAAGGAATTAAATAAAAGTAATGTAATATGCAAATAACAAATGAGCTAATAATTAATATTATTTACCTTGTGAAATTGTTTTATTATTAATTGCATGTGTATTAATTATTATAGAACCTCGTTGTATTTATCTGTAAGTAATTGTTTTTTAATATTTACTTATTGACAATGCTTTGATGTCTATTGGGTAAACTGCAAATTGTGTCAAGCCAGTATGTAAATGAAAAACTAAAATGTTCTAAAAATATAATTTATTACAGTAATTGCATTCCACAACAGGGATAGCAAAACTGAATATTGCAATAAAGCAATTTCTCAATTAATATGCACTAACTTCTCAATCATTTTGAGAAGTTAGTGCATATTAAGTAATTACTTATTAGCATGTTAAAAAATAATAAATACTTGTTTTTATATTTATTTATTATTTATTTTATAGGTTTTTTACCCTTCTTGGGTCTGTGTTTGGTTTTGTTGCTACAGATATCATCAGCAAAGTGAATATTTTAGAGGAATATGGGCAATCTGAACAGAGTGATCAATATGCAACTATTCAATCCATGATTGAATATGAAAGCTGCAATGGGATAACAGAAGATGTCAGTCGCCCTTCTGGTTGTAGAACTTTGCTGCGTCTTCATCGATCTTTAGAGTTTATCATGTCATTCATGAGCGACTTTAGTTCTGCTGATTCCAATGCCAAGAGTTCGACTATTGCACAGAAATGCTACAATGAAACTCTATCAAAGTTCCATCCTTGGCTAATTCGAAAAGGGGCTACCATCGCTATGTACACTTTACCAGCAAGACAGCAATTCATTGAACGAGTGTGTGGAGGCCCTTGTGATGAAGAAGCTGTTGAGTTTTATGGAAAAATGATGGGAGACATTGCACTTGTTTCTAAAAGAATATATGATGAAACGCATAAGTTGTATGAAGCAAATAATCTTCTAAACTTGCCTTAACTTTAAGCAAATTTAGCCTGAATTTTAAAATTAAATAACTGCTTATTTTTATTGTAAATGGATCTGAAAGTGTTGCAAAATTGCCAGACTTCAATCAGTTACGTAATTTATGTATTAATATAAATTTTTAGTATTTAATAATACTTCAATAATAATAAAATATGAAAAATATGCTTAATATATAATATAGAAATATTCAATGCTTATGCACAAGGTAATTTTTCTGAATTTTCAGTATTTGTTTTCTAAACTTTATAGCATATCTATAAAAATTCATGACTAAGCATATAAATGTTGCACTTATTTAATGTTCTAAATTTATTTGTAATATTTTTAAATTATTTCTTTTTGAAATTTAATGAATTTGAAATTTGTTCATAGTATTGGGAAAAAATATATAAAATACATTGAAAAAATTTATTTATTATTTATCACTAGAATTTTTAATGAAAAAATAATTTTTTGTTAGTTGTTATATGCAGATCTGATGTTTTTTTTAACCAATATCAGTTTGTTTTTCATCTCGATGTAGCTGATATTTTTTTTAGTTTATCATTAATAGCTTTTTTTGTTCAATGACAGTGTTGTAAAAATATTGTTAAGTTTTATGTTATGCCTATTTGATTCATGCAAAAATGGAATGCTGATTTGAATGATTAATTCTAGTTTGAATCTGATTCATTTTTTCTACTGAATTGTAAGCTGCGATTAAATCATTTTAGCATAAGGATTGAAAAAGCAACCCATAATATTAAAAGGAATAAAAAAAAATCTTCCTATTTAAAATTATAATGAATGTCTAATTTGATTATTATATTTAAACAATTAAATAACCTGTTTAATAATTATGAAGTTATATTAGATATACAGCAATTAAAAATAAAAGATCTTGAATTTGTTCTTGTGAATCTTCTGATTTTATAAGAAAGTACATCTTATACCTATCAAATTTAGAACTGTATTTGCAATATTCAAAGTTAAATTTAAAATATTTAAATAATTCTATTACCAAACAGCAATAGGTTGTATTAAGGAGGAAAAAAAACCTGTTCAGATAATTAGATAGTCCAGATTATAATCTAATTCATGGTGTATTATGGTTTTTAAATACTATTTGCAATAATTTCATTTATAAATTAGTGTCGTATTTCTTGGGTTATAATTGAATTCTCTTCATTTTATGAAAATTATAATTAAGATTTGTAATTGTTTGTGTTTAAAGGAAAAAATATACAACAAAGTAATTTTTTTTTAAAAAGAAAAGAAAACATTACATTTGGTGTTATTTTGTGGTAGGGTGCATTTTAAGTAGCAATTCAACTTATGTTCATATGAAGGTTGTATTATAAATAATAATAATAAATCAATCCACACTTGTAATAGAAAATGGTTTCAAAAAAATTACTATAACTTTAAAAAAAATCATTTCTGATTATATATGGAGAAATAATTTAAATAATTATTTTTCAATCATTTTCAGAATTTTAGCATTCTATTCTTGTTGTGTAAAATCTTGTCAATCTATATTTATTGTTAATTTAATGCAAAATATATGTTTATTAAATTTTTATTTAATCTGTATGTGTTGTATACATTTATTGTTATATATATATTGTTTATAATTTATATATTTTTAAGGATGTGTTGATTTCTTTCATTTACTAAATTTTTATTTAAGTAGCAAAAGATTATCAATAAATACTGATAAATGGCTGTAAATTTCTGAAAAATTACATCTGAAAAAAAACTTCTGCTTTATACTATTAACAGATCATGAAGCAATGCCATTAGCTGAGAAATTAAGAGAAAATGTATTTTGTATATTTCTACAATGCTTTTATAAATGTTTATTCTAATGATGATAGACCACCAAAATGTATCTTGGGGATTATTAACTTATCATACAAATGGAAATCAATGAACTTCAACATATTGTTCTAACAATTTTATATGATTAAATTCATATTACAACGAGACATTTCATAAGTATATTTTGATTGTAGGTGTAAACATTGCTATATAATATTACTTTTATTAATATTCTTATGATTAATTTCTGTGGATATGTTAATAAAGTATGCTCCTATTGTCAATGTGGTAATTTTGTATTGCATGTTTAAAATTGTAAGTTGAATCTTAACAAAAGTATATTATACTTTGTCGTTAGTGTTAACAATTCTTTTATAAATATTTTGTATTTATATTATATAATGTAATATTTTATATTATTATATCATGCCAGAATAATTTAAATTTTTTTTTTTTTTTAAGTTAATTTATTCTATGTAAGATTTATTTTAGGGGTACTTATTTATTATTTTCTTGTACTGATCTTTATTTGTTATGATTATATGTGTTAATTATAATTAATGAATAATATTTATAACAATAATCAATATTAATCCTGTAACTATACAGCACAAATTTTGATCTCAATACTGAGATGAATGGTTTATGTAGTTGTGCACCCTGAATACATTAATTTAATGAATAATTTCTGTTACTTTTATTAAGTTTATTGATGCATTTATTATGGCATTTAAAAACACATAATGTGATTATAAATAGAATTTCACAAATAATCATTAAAGTGTTGAATATTTTTTTAAAGAAAGGCTTATTTGGTAATGTTATTCCTATCTCAGTTTTGATTACCTTTAGAATATTTCTTTTGCTCAAAGATGCAATTGTAAAAAAATATTATTCCTAATTTCTTGAAAAATAACCAAATAAAATTTAATTCTGTTTTTAAATTCGTGTTGATTATTGATTTATACACACTTCATTTATAATAATAATAATTTTCATAATAAAACTATTGTAAAAAAAATCATTATCGAGCTGATACTTTATCATGGTTTTATTTCCATTGTATTTAAACATTTGCATAAAATTGGTGAAATTGAATTTATTACTTCACCAGGAGTGCCAGCTGCTGTAAATTAAAGCATCAAACTATGATGCTTTGAAAATTAATTTTAATATTAAGAATTCCCACTCGTCTTGTATATTTCAGAACAATAAAGCTTTCTGTTTTACTTCATGACATTAAAATACCAAACATTCCATGACAATAAATGAAATTAAAACATTCCAGGATCATAAGAATATTCCCTCAATTACAATGATTCTAAATCATGGTCCATGAGCTTTGATGAAAAAAATTTAAACAATATCTTTATTTTCATTTAAATCTAATGTTCTCATATGAATATATGTAATAAAATTGTAGCACTAATCATATATGTGATATCTAGAGAAATAAAGATTGTTTTTTATTGCATAAGAATTTCTTCGTAGATAAATATCGATATTCTTTATAATGTGTTTTGAATAATAAAATTTGATTTAGTCAATACTGCATAATGTATTTTAGGATTACCAACTGCGAATAGGGAAATAAATGTTTATTATTGCAAAGTAAGGAGCCAATTAAATTAAAATGTTAAATTTGGTGTCGTATTGACAGTAGTTATATACAAGGTTTGACTATAATATTTAATCAACAAAGTCATTAAAGTAATTTAACAAGTTAGTAATTAGTAAGCTTGTGCAAATATTAATGTAACTGTTAATTTAATCAGAAGTCAAATTAGAATTAGGGGTCAAATCCAGCTGACGAAACGAAAATCAACGGTTAATTTTAGTAATGGTATTCAACGTCGACACTAGAATACGTTAGAAATCGACTATTTTTTTTTTTTTTTTTTTTAACATAGTTGAATTCATCTGTTTGGTTAGGAAGGTTTTTTTAGCTGTTGATTTCGACAGTTATTTAACAAACTCGGCGCTAGGTGGCGTTTAACGTTAGTCGTTTCAACTCTTCGGATAAGGACGATTTTTAGCAGTTGATTTCAATAGTGATTTTAATTTCATTTAAACATTAATTAATTAATTTTCTTGGCGCTAGAGGGAGTTCCTCGATCGAATCGTTCATCGAAATCCTTCGATTGCACTCTTCGGATAACAATGATTTGATACAACAGTTAATTTTAATGCTTTTTAAAAGAAATTCAACTTTTTAACAGGGAAAGGTTATTTAGCATATCACCTAGCGTTGTTTAAATTTATCTCCAGTTAAATGCACTCGCAGCTTTGTTATTTTCAATTCTACATATGTTTAGCATGTTTAAAATTTAAAGCGTTCATACTGGACATTTTTATTGATAGTTACTATTTATTTATTTATTGTTTGGGTATTTTTTTTTTTTTTTAATGGCTTATGCATGATTAAATTATTGATGCAAATTACAGTGAATATTTTGCAAATAAAGTTGCTCTAATCGCTTAAAGATATATGTATTATATGATATAATCACATTTTTTGATGAGATATGATAAAGTGCGTTAAATCAAAATATAAAGATAAGATATGATAAAGTGCGTAATATCATATTTTTTTTTAATTCTAATTCATCCACTTTAATAAAATTTTTTTTTATCAGCAAAACATGTTTAAATAAAGAATGTTAACGAAAACCAAGCAATAATGAATCTTCATTTTTTTTTTTTATACATTAAGAAATAGAAAAAAAAAAAAAATATATATTTAACCAGGAATATATTTCACAAATAGAACTACAAATCAATTTTTTATTTTCACAAAAAAAAGTTAATGCTTAAATGCCATTTTTTTATCAATCTTTTTTACAGAAATACATTTAAAATATTTTATTTTTTTATTAATTATTCAGTTGAGATTAAAATTTTTAACAACAAATCGTTTTTTAAAATAATATCTCTTTTTAATTTTTAAGTGAAACTAAATCAACATGTTTTTTATTTTAGTGCAGTTTTTGTATACAAAAATATAATATAAAAATATAACATTTCTCTTAAAATCTCTTTCGATAAATATGTTATAATTCAAATTAATGTTGTTGGTTGTATAGTATTTATGTACATAGTATAGTATTCATGTACAATTAACGGTTGGCATCGTTATCGAAAAATAAGTTTTTCTCATTTCAAGTAATTAATATAATGATTTTATAAATTGGATTTCTATATATAAAAAAAAAAAAAAATGTTGTATAAGATTAGTATAATTTTTAAAATGTTAAAATGGGATTCCAATCATTTTAAACATTTTTTATTGACAGTAAATTAATAATAAAAATTGTGACATAAAATTATAAAATGCCAAATTATTCTGTGAGGTAGTCGAGTTAGCACATGTTGATTGGAGTTGAACAGTTTGACTTGATCAAAATTTTGTAAATTTTGGTAAAGACATAAGAATATTTTCTTTAAAAAAATCTATTATGAATTTAAATCTGAAAGGCAATCTTTCTTTAAGATATTGGAAAATGGCTTAGGTAATAATAATACTAATCTCTTTACTTTTAGTACTAAGTATTGTCTATAGATGGCGCCACGAAAAAACAGTATGTATTTGATACTTCATTGAATTTTTCTGGTAATTTTTATTGCTAGCTAATTTTTCCTGCTTTAAATTTCCCAATTTTTGTATTTTTATATATAAAAAAAAATCCCACATAAAAATATCACAAAAATTTTTTTTTTATTTTTATTCACAAAAATCACTAAAAACTCCATTGCTTTTGAGCTAAATTTTATCTTCTGTGTTCTGTCTATAACAGTGGATTTCTTAAACTTCTCTGAACTTTTTGCCTAAAATGCAGTGAATTAAAACTTAAGGTTGTCATATTTGTAAAAAAATTAAAATTATAAATAAATTAACAAAATAATAGTTTTAAAAAATAATAGAAAATTAAAGTAGTTATTTACTTTACTATCTAAATTTTTCCTTCACGTGTTATAATTTAAAAGTGAATTTTATGAGACTTAAAAGATGACTGGAGATATTTAAAAGGTCTGGAGATATTTTCATATTTTCGAATGGTTAAAAATATGTCTTCTGTTATAGAAAAAATAAATGTATTTTGGACTCGAAAATTAATTTTTGTTAAGAAAAAAGATAAAGCAAATTGTAAAAGGCTTTTCCATTTTCCCATTGACTAGTGTTTTTATGATTCAATTATGGTAATTTTTATTAAAAAAAGTAATAAAAATCAGAATTTGAAAATTTCTTTTAAATATTTTAGGTGGGAGGCTATTTTAAGAAATCGTAGTTCTATTCATCTATTCTAGCTATTTTTTTTCGGATTTGATTTTTATTCCCTTTCCAATATGTTAATTAATTTAAACTAGGCAGCCTAAAAACGTCTTCTGCGCATTTCGATTTAAGCTAAGTCATAATAGTAGATTGGAGAGCAAAATAATTGTTGAATAACGTGCAGAAAATATCAGATTTGAATCCGCTTTTAGAGCTCATTTTAATCACTACTTTGGAAACCAGAAAACTTGACGGTATTTGTGACAATGTGTATAAAGTGTAAGGCTTAATTATTATTATAGCCGCGAGAGGTCGCGACTGTGACCAGTAATTGTGACCTTAACTGTGAGGTCCAGTGTGATAAGTACATGAGGTTAGATCTTCAGAGACCACGAGGAGAACGCTAGGAGCGTCTGGACCAGATAGACGGTCAGGGACCGGTTTTTGGTTTTTGACTATTAATGCTATTGTAGAAGAGGCACAGGGTGCCATGTGTACGTATGTACTAATATTGTAAATAAACTAATATAAATAGAAAGCGAGATTGGTATTACACCCTGACACAATTAGTCTCTAGCATAGAGATATTACAAAAGTGTCTGGCATAAAAATCGAGCTTTCCTGGTTTTCTACCATGCAGATTTGAAACATTCGATTGAATATTCGTCTATTTTTGTCTCTAGCATAGAGATATTACAAAAGTGTCTGGCATCAAAATCGAGTTTTCCTGGTTTTCTACCATGCAGATTTGAAACATTCGATTGAATATTCGTCTATTTTTGGCCGTTGCAGTTTAATCTCTATAGACAAGCTAAATTATCTTCCCTTATGAAGGAGTCTCCAGTCGTCTTTCGGTAGATCGTAAATCTTTTGGAGCGAAATCAAAAACATCTGTAGACCAAGTGGTAAAACTTCAATCCGCGTCCGTTTAGCCGCACTTCCAACCCATATTAAACCGTAATTAGGGTGAAAATTTAATTACATGCGGTTTCGTTTGTCAGCTTTCGCAGGTGAAGAATTACTGCTTCTCCTGTGGTCAGTTTTTGGTCACGCATCAAAGGAATTACGACCTTCCAAAAAACCACTGGAAGCTCACTCATAAAGCCACATTTGAAACCATGAAGCCGCATCCATATTTGGATGCGGGGGCCGTGGCCTCGCTTATGAATACTCTTTCCGAGCGTTTTAGGGTAACATCGGTAAAAAAAAAAATCCCTTTACCAGCGAGCCCCCAATCGTCTTTAAGAAGGACGTAAATCTTTAGAAGAGTAATGCCAAAAATTCGTGCTTAAATGTTTGGTGTTTTCCTTTCGTACTGAATTAAACAGATTTGAATAACTTCCGCGAACGGTGCTCGCAGTTCATACCTTCAAATGTGGACGATACTTTAGCGGATGAAAATTTTGAGCACTGCATATCAAACCGGTTTGCTGCAATTAGGTATGAAATCGTAACACACGGAATTTCGTTTGTCAGATTTGGAGGGTGGGAGATTTGGTTTTGGTTTGTCGCTCTACGGTCATTTTGTGCACACTTTAGGCTAATTAGACCGGGACTTACAGTTTAGAGTGGATTCCGAACCACTAACAGACATCCATGCCACAGTCAGGATTCGAACCTAAATAAACCTAACCTAATTATAACCTACCGGTCTAATGCAGCACAGCCGCCACAAGCTATACTGCATTGAAAATAAATAAAAGAATCCTATGTTTGATGATTACCCATTTTGTGCATAATATAATCAAATTTTTTTTTTCTTCTTCATTGACGCAACAGCCCCATTGTGGGCCAATGCCGTCTACCTGCTGACAGATGTAAAACCATCTCTTACTCAAGTAAATAAAGACTCGAATCACTCACTCTTCATGGGGGATAGGCTTCCGGTTCGAATCCTAGTGGCGGTGGCATGGACGTTTGTTAGTGGTTCGAAACCCACGTTAAATTATAGGACCCCGGTCTAAAAAAAAAGTGTGCACAAAATGATCGTAGAGCGGCAAACCAAACTTCATGGGGGATATTCATTGTTGAAGACGACCATTTGGTGGTGATTTATGCACAATACAACGAGTAAATCGCGCCAAGGCGCGCTGACGTCTAGCAGGAAGTAGCAGAGTGTGACCTTAATTCAAGCCAAATCCATCACTACACACTTCCGAACGACAGCATTGACAGAGAAGGCTCATCGCATAGCGATCGTCCACGCAAAACAGGAAACATTAACACGTGGGAATCGAATTCCCCCCTAGTGGAAATTCTCTGCTCGTTAGCCGGTGTCTCAGAGGCTGCTGACAGGACCAGCTCTCAGTGCTGTCGTTAATTCCATTTTAACTTGGAAGATTGCGTATCGATGTAGTTTCTCGCCAAAATTGGCTGATTAAATTTTTCCTCCGTGTTTGTTGTTGGCGACTGATTTTTTAGTATTTCTTTTTCCCTACAAAATACACAAATAGGGTTGTGATTTTATATCATTTTATATAATTTATATCTTTATTTATTTGCAGTGTTTTGTATACTTTTGTAATGTAGGGCATGTTATGGTGTTCATTTCTGAAATTGCCAATTTTTTTTTTTTTTTTTTGCAGTTTTTTTTTTTTTTTTTTTTTTTTTTTTTTTTTTTTGTAATGTGTTGCAGAAGGCGAATAAATAGGTACCCAGTGCCTGGGGGGCTAGCTGGTACCATAACCCTGGGAATTATATCAGGGAAACTGTTCCCCCTGGTTAGGGGGAAACAGTTATTGGGTTGCAGTGGGGCTGACAATTCCATCCAATAAAAATCCTCACCGTTAAGAAATCCAATGAAGAAAGTAACTGGCAGACCTTACGGACACGGATTGGAACAAGGAATAAGGATAATCGGAAACGGAATCTGGATTTGGCTGTTGGAACTTGGAATGTTTTATCTCTATATAGACCAAAGGCTTTACAACTGCTGTTGGAACAACTGAATAGTTATAGATTAGATAAAGACCCATATATTATAAAATTTATTAAGATCAATAGGTTGAACAGAGCTGCTCATGCATTTAGAATGAATGATTTAAACCTTGTAAAAGGCTCGCTTTGGCAAAGCCACAGGGACAAAAGGAAGAGCACGACCCAACTTGCGATGTATAGACGTAGTTGAAAAAGATTTTGCTGAACTGTAAGTTAAGAATAGGAGGACAATTGTCACCCAGAGGAATGCATGGAAATCTCTTCAAAGGAAAGCCTTGGCCCACCCTGGCTGTCGTGCTATTGAGGGAGGATAATATATATCAGGGAGATAGATAACGAAGCTTTTTAACAATTAGAAAGAATGCTTTTAAAAACCCGCTTATTTTAAAAGTCATTTTGTCCAACTTTAAAAAATGATTCATTATTTATAATTGTATTTTTACAGTATTTTTTAATAATTTAATTAAATATTTTATATATTTAATAAAAATATTTAATATTTTTTTTATTAAATTTCCCCCTTTCAAAAACTTGATAGGTACGAAACGACAAAGAAAAGACATTCCTTCAAAAGTATAACCATTACACTTTTAAATAATTTTGTTTTTGCTTTGTTCAAATTACATGTTGTTGTCTTTCTAACTGAGTTATTCGCCACTTATCATAGTAATTTCATCATTATACCATTATAATTATAGTTTGACCATGGTTTGCGTGGCAAAATTGGCAAGCTGCCAAGTTACGCTGATTCAAACAAAGCGGTGTAATAGGGGAGAGATAATTTAAAGAGGATGTTTAATTGCAATGAAAATAATTCTAATTTTTTATCATTATAATTTTAAATTACATAATATCAAAAAAAAAATTTTACTATAAAAATTAAACTTTTTCTTTTAAAATTCCTTTGCGCGACATATATCCTATTAACATCCCTGACAGGTGGCCTGAATGGCCGAGTGGCTGGCGCTCAGTACCACAGGTTTCAGATTCGAGTCCCGGCGGTGCCATGGATGTTTGTAGTGGTTCGAATCCACTTTAAACCGTAGGTCCCGGTCTAATAGGACCGTAGAGCGTTGCGGGGCATTGTTGCTCCGCGTCCGTGGCTTATCTTAAAGTGACACGCGCCCCCTGGGTAATGCAAAGTGAGTATGTCTGTGCAGCGCTTGCCTTAAGGCATCCAAGACCAAGCTGTCTAAGTGTTTGCCAGCTGCATTAGAAAGAAAAAAACATCCCTGACAGGTAATCAATTCGTCCGTTTCCGCTTTTAAACCGGAACTTTACTCTTTCGCATAATCAATATATGTGTTATAATAATTATTCTACAGAATGCAAAGTTTTTTTTCATGTGCTTAGTTTATTACAGAATTTTAATTTTGGTTCACAAATCAACAATTTTCTTAGGATTTTTTTTTTTTTTTTTCGATGTTTGATCTTTGTAATTCTTGATTTTAACCTTTCATACTTGTTTTAACTCTCAAAAAGAACAAAAATGATTTGAGCACTAGTGCCCGAACGTCAGCATTCCTCAATTTCCGAACTGCAAGAAAACCCTTGATGGATTTCAAATTTCTACAAACTTCTTTGACCTGTGACCTGAGTGGACTGTCGACTTTGATTTAGTGCGCCTTCCGTTTGTGGGTGAGTCTCTTGAGGGTTCGCACCAGCTAATCCCTTTAGCGGGGAAGTTCTGTGGAGGGGTGGTGCAAAAATGTCCCGCGCAAAGAGACACCTGGGAAATGGCATGTGAGTCGGAATGCACGTGCAAGAATTCCAAACAGGTAATTTTCTCAGAAGGGTTCTTTTTTACGATCCTCCTCAGCATTGAAGAGAGATTCCCGGCCCATTCTTTGTTCCTTTATTCGAAACCCACCTGCAACCCAAAGTTGATTATCCCCAAACGAGATTTATTTATTTATTCTCCCTTTTACACCTTTAAGGTGTCAGCATTGGGGGTCGAGTTGCTTTTGATGACAGATCAATAAATAAAGTAAAAGTAATGTTTCGGAAGCCTCAAAAAGTTTGTTCCTGGGCAGGAATCCACAATGGCTGCTGGAAATGTTCTCTTAAAAGAGTTCAGAGTTTTTCAGAAACAAATAAACCAAAAATTCCTCGTTCTAAAGGGAAAAGAAAGGAGGAGGGAATGGACTGAATAGAGGCCTTATTTTGGTATCAGTGATGTTTGTATAGTATCAAAGAAATTTGTCATTCGCAAATAGTTTTTTTCTTCTAGATTTCTTTGACTATAACAGACTTGCAAACCAACTCTCCAATAAATATGCAATTTGAAGATACGAATAGAGACTCTATTGGTTTTTCCACGAATGGCCACGTACGGGCGTTGGCTGAAGAGAAGAGACCTACTCTATTCTTCAGAAAAGTGTAAATGGACTACGCACTAAAGCAAGGGGTCTCCAAATTGAGTCTTGCTGGTTGGTACAATGAACCAAGCCTGTATTGGGTTCAGCCTATACGTTGACTTTATTATTATTTTTTTTAATGTAACCGGACGCGGGGGGGGTTACGTCATTAATACGTTGCCCAAACAGGTAAAATCGCATTACAGTAGGTTTGGCTTGGTTTGTCGCTCTATGGTCATCTTGTGTACACGAGGGCTAAGCAGACTGGGACTTACAGCTTAACGTGGACTCCTAGCCACTCATAAACATCCATGTCTCCGCCAGGATACGAACCTGGAGCCTGTGGTACCAAAGGCCAGAGCGCTAGCCAATCGGCCATCAGGCCGCAGTAGCTTACAATAGGAAAAAATGCTTCAGGTGAGGTTCAAATTAAGAAAGTTTGCATAATTTAAACAAATCTAAATATTGCCGCAATTAAACGGGCTGGGGAAAATAAAATAAATGTTGACTGAAATGATTTTTATTAATAAAAAATATATGACAGAAATATTTTTTTTTTTTTTTTAAAAAAGGAGGTATTTTTTTGCTTAGGACAAGGATTGACACAACTCGAATTGAAGAATGGGGTTTTCGGTGTTTTTAATAAAGTGTCCCCTTCTTTTTTAAGTTTAATCGCGACCTGATGGTAAATTGATCAGCGCTCTGGCTTCTTGAACCATAGGCTTCAGGTTTGAATCCTGGTAGTGGTATGGATATTTATTAGTGGTTTAGAATCCACATTAAATTATTAAATTATAGGTCCAGAACAAATTAGCCCAAAGTGTGCAAAAAATGTGTAACATATATATATATAATATATATATGTAAGCAAAACACTGGAATACAAAAATCAAAGGAAATAAGTAATGGATTGGAAATACGATTATTTTACACACCAAAATTACTACAAGTATTCATGATTCTCATACCATTCGCAAAAGCAAAAAACCTACAGTATCTCACATTCAGACCTCTTAAAATAATAATAATAATAAAGAACGAAGAATTTTATTTATAATTTCAAGCAAGCATAAGCTGCAACAACGTAATTGCAAATCTTTTAATAAACACAAAAATCAAAATACAAGCATTGCCATATAAAAGAAGAATACGAAAATTTGTATAAAATATACAATGATAGGATGTGAAAATATATTATCCAGGAAATCCACAAAAACCGAAAGAAATTAGTAAATTAAATGGAAATCATTTATAACATAAGATTGCTTTATCGAGGAATACATACCCTCAGGATATTATAAACTACAATATTTTTGTACACTAAATAGCTGGATCCAAGTCAAAAACACATCTAGCGGCGTATTCCGATGTTATGGGGTAGACAGACTAACCTTCCCTTTAGAACTGTTAAAATATTAGGATATTATAAACTACAATATTTTTGTACACTAAATAGCTGGATCCAAGTCAAAAACACATCTAGCGGAGTATTCCGATGTTATGGGGTAGACAGACTAACCTTCCCTTTAGAACTGTTAAAATATAGGATTAAAGAAAACAAATACCAGTGCAGTCTGTTTTATAAGGCAAAAATCGAGTCACGTGATAGAACCTCATGACTGTGATTGGTTGACCGACTACGACCAAAAATTTTGACTGAGTAGAATTATTGCCCTTTATAAGCCTCTCTGTGTTGTATCTGACTGAGATGATTTATTAGTAGCGTGAGAAAGGGGAATGATTTACTATTTTATTTTATTTTTTGGAAGAAATGTGACACAAAACTATATAATATTTAAAAAAATCAAGTATTTTTTAAGTTATGTTTCAGAACAATTTATCTTGTATTAAATGAACACAAAGAAAGAAACTTTTTCTTTTATGATAAAATGTTCAAAAAAGATATAAAGCTTAAGTTATCTTGTGCCTGATCTCTGACTATGAAAGAACCCGTGTATATAAAAAAGGGGCAATTCTTTTAAATTATATATAAATAAAGCAGGCTTGAAGACCGAGTGACTAGCGCTCTGGCGCACGCTAACACAGGTTTTAGGGTTCGTATCCCGGTGATGCCACGGATGTTTGTAGTGGTTCGGAATCTACTTTAAAGTAGATTATGTATGATGTAGTAAAGTAGATTATGTATATATATAGGTATGTATATATATACATACAAGGTATTTTAATTATGCATCGCTTTGATATAAAAATATACAAGAAAAATTTTGTTAATAAATTTATGTTTACATAAAAGCCTGAACACATTATCTACTTTTCTACATCCCTTTCACCTATATTAAGGCATTTATCCTATCGCATGAACAGCTTCTGAATTCTATTCCCCGTAGAAATCTACCGCCCGATTCTTGACCACTTCAGAACTCTGTTTTGACTTCATCATCATCGTCGTAGCGATTACTGCCAAGGTACTTTTTTTCCAAGTATAGGAACAAATGCTAATCGCTTGAGGCTAAATCAGGACAAGTTGTTCCCAGTGAAATGACGCGAAGAGATCTTGAATTCGATCTGCCCCATGTGGACATTGTCATGAAACAAAACGATCCCTTTACTGAACATTCCACCCCTTTTGTTTTGTATTGCATGGGGAAGTTTATTCCAGTACTTTTTATTCACGATTATGATGTAATGTATTATCACCATTACATCGCTTATTAGGGATATTTTCTCTCTATAAGCGTCACTAATCCGCTGATAAATTTCATCCGCATTCACGTTCGGAGTCGCAATGAAGAAACATATAAGAACGCGTATTTCGCAATTTTTGGCGCGATTTTCAAAGGCTGATTTATTTTAAGAATGCATAATAAACGTTGACGCAAGAGAATGCTACCACAATTGAGCCTGTGGATAGTTATAACAATGAAACTGAAGGCGTCACTGCACTAGATTTTTGAGCCTCCATTGAATTGGCAGCCACCTTGCTAATATTTTTAATTGTGACTTTATTCCTTTCAAATTTTTGTTTCCTAAGTTAAAATTTATAAAATATTTATATCTCTGTATAAGATGTCTTTTCCATATTTAATTTTTATTAAATTCTGTAAGAAGTTGAATGGAAGTAGTCGACATAAATCATTACAGAAATACAAAACAGGGAGAATATTACGAGGGACATTCAAAAGTAAGGTAACACGAGACAAAATTCGATTATATCAATCAGATGAACTGAAGGGAAACACATTAGTAAGTATGACCTAAGCACATTAATAAGCAAGGATATACATTATTAGGCATAGATATACATTAGTAAGCAAGGATACACTTTAATAAGCACATATTAGTAAGCAGGGATACACTTTGATAAGCACAAATTAGTAAGCATGGATACACTTTAATAGCACATATTAGTAAGTATAGATACATTTTAATAAGCACACGTTAGTAAGCGTATGTATTCATATGTTGACTGTACCAATGCTTCGTGTACGTGTCGATCAGAATGTACGACCATTTGAGAGCTCACAAATGGGCTAAAGCAAGCATGCAGTCAAATAGAAGTATCACATAATATTTGGGTTAGAAGTACGCTGTAATTTTGAGATGTTCGTAGGAACTGTCAAACTCAAGAAACTAGTGGTATCTAGCATATACACTCTAAAGTGATAGTCAAAGGGGCTCTAACAACTGATTATTATAAATGATCCGATGCGCAACTGGGACACCAATATACTCTCCATGAATATTGATAGCAGAGAAGAAGATCTGAGATCAGGACGTTCCTTGCTGCTATCACACTTACCTGTGCAGATTATGCACGGTACATTTGACCCTAATCTCAATGAGTAAAAATCCATTGAGACCCATTGAGTAAAGACCCATTCGTCTTCATAGTACGGCGTTTTTTCACATCTTTTATTACCAACAAAAAATATGCTATATCCCATAAAACTGTCATCCATTGTAAAATCGCTAAGCGAATAATAAAAATTGCAATTTATTTGAGTGGGATCTGTGAAAAATCTAGGAATCATTTAATTTCCCATCAAAATTTTGAAGTAAAACTTTAAATTTTGATTTTCTTCAAAACGAATATTTAACCATAAGTTAGTTAATAATAATAATTTGTATGAATTATATTAAATTAAAATTGACTTATGGCTGAAAATACTTTCAGAAAAATTCAATATCTTTTTTTTTTTCTTGTTGTTGTTGTTGTTATCTCTCACGCTTTATATTCTAAGAGATTGATATGAAACCGCTCCTACTTCTCAGTAGCAAATAGACTGGAAGATTTAGAATGATTGAAACGATGCTTGATGAAACCTCTGCTGCAGACAGGATTGGCACCAACCTGGTGCATCGGGTTGTTGGAAGCATTACATAACTCTCTGGCGAAATCAAAGGGGCTTTTCTGCTGGGAAGGGGTCAAAGCGATTGATTGAAAGATTTGCAGGAATGCTGTTATGCTTCCCACGCCAGATTGATCGTAAATTTTGGGTAAATGCTGCCCTGGCACCGTTTCTGGGATTTATGGCAGCTCCGCTCTCTGATGCAGGGGCGCACGAAGAGATGTTATCGAATTGTTTTACGGTCTCATTAGGTTCTCGTTTCGTCACCAACCCAGTGGCACCGAAGTTCTCGGAGTCGCAGAAGAGAGACATCGACAAGGAAGTCATTGCGACTTTTCAGCGACACTGATTATTTCTAATCGTTTGCTTTTCGACAAATCTGTTGTTTCTGGATGAAAAAAAAAAGGGTGGAAAGATATAGGATGGACATCTCATCTCATGCACTTTTACAGTTTCTTCAAACTACACTCGCTATTGGTGCCTTGAATTGGAATAGCAAAAGCTTTCAATGATAATTCGAGATTCATCTAAAAAAATTATACTGTAGATCAGTGGTGGCCAACCCGCGGCCTGCCTTGAATATTTTTCCGGCCCGTGAGATATATCACACTTTAACAAAATATATTTATTTTATAATGGTCAAAGTACTTAAAACCAATGTATTAAAAAATACATTATATGTGCTTCCATATATTCAAAAATTAACTTTCTAAAATATGAGAAAAATTTAACTTTGATTTTAAGATAATATTCTTGCGAATATAGGACAGATAGTGCCTATTTTATTTATGAGTTTACAGTTACGAGTTATGAACTCATGAACCAGTTTCTTGAAACATCTAATGTAACAGGTTCAATGTTTTCGAAAATGAAATTAATCAAACGCAAAAACCCCTCAAACATAACGGATGCTAACCTGCAACACCCATTACGATGGGCAAATACCAGAAATTAGATCGATTTGCAAAAGCTAAGTGAGAGAGTGGAGAAACACATATCGCACTAGTAAAATAAATATTTTTTAATGAGTTCCTCATTTTATTTAATTTATATTTATATATGTTTTATGTTTCATTTTTTGTGATATATATTTCTTTACAATGTGCATTTAGTATAGTTATTATTATATTATCTACGTTAACATGTAATAATAATAGGGGGAGAATCTGTAGGCCAACTAATACACAGGATTGTGCTAAATACATTTCTTTTCGAGGCTAGAGACTGTAAACTAAACGTTTCTCAGCGGGAGCGAGTACTTCCTCTCGGATGAGAGTCTCGAGGGCCTACTGACCATTTCTTCAGAACGTCATACTAGGCGCTCTTGCCAGTGCGTAGGAAGGAGCATGGTTACAATATTTATAACACAAGACTCAAAGTACAAGGGAAATTTCCCATACTTATGAAATGGTATTCCGCACTCTGATAAATGCAAAAAAAGTGAAAATGCAGAATCTAAAAATAAATAAATAAATATGCATTTTTCGTATATAATAAATAAGGAATTCAATATTGACTGTTTATTTAAAATGTAAACAAATATTCGTTGGAGCGAAGTTAAAAAAAACTGTTGTTTATATATAAAAAAATTATGTCAGTACTGATAAGTATTTTACTAAGACGATGATTCAATTTTTTTCTCATTGGCCAAAAAATGGTTATAAGTTACCACAGCCACAATTTCCTTTATCCTTTCATCAATTTAGTTCTGAGGTAAAGAAGGAAATAGACAGATCGTTAAAACAAACTGACAAACTCCTTTCAACTGATAAAACGTGGAATGTACTTGTTTCATCACTCATCCCAATGGACTTGCCTACGTGCAGTTTTTACAGTAAAAATCTGAATCTCGTCAGGATATGATTTTCTTAATAACCACGTGCACCGCCTGTCTGCCCTCTGTGCTCGTCGGGTGAAGCCATGGACTTTTCACATTTGATAACATGCACTGCATTTGATTTTATGACTTTTAATTCTGACAACTTTAACAAGGCTAAATTTGTTTTGGGCTGCTAGTGTTCTTTTGGCGGAAATCGCTACAGTTTGATGTAGGAAAAAAAAATTTTTTTCTCATCGTGGCGTCCTCTAAAGAAACATGAATCCAAAATAATGTTATTATTCAGGTATACAGGACAAAAATTCAAAATTTCAGATTTAATTACATTCTACATTTCTTATAAAGGTAAATTACTCTCTACTTTACAACCAAAAGGTACATCAGAAAGCCATGAATCTATATCATATATCAATTCGGTGAGCGTAAAAAATGTTACTGATGTATTCTAAAAGCAGGATGATGACCAAGAAAAATGATGGAAATAAACCCGAGAGACAGCAACGCTTTTAGACTGTCGAATGCTGTTTTTCACTTACGGGAAGAGGGCCATGGGACGGGCGCCCCAGTTCTGGAGATGCGAGTGGCGCCGTGTTTATCAGGGGGAGATGGAGATCGGATGAGAGACATCATCTCGCCGGAATCCTCCCTATCTCTCACTCCAAACCACAAATCATTCCGCACGCAGCAATACTCGGAAGAGAACCTTTTTTGGGGTGACCTCGTAGCATTCGACGAATAAAACCTTGCGATTTATTTAAAAAAGGCTTATTTTACATCCCTTTTCGGTCTGGTACCGTTAATTTAACCATTCTTAACCTGTGATGATCTGGTATGGAGAGAGTTGAAACTTTACGTGTTTACGCAGAGGATGAGCACTATTAATACATAGGAATGTCCTTGAGTCAGATTCGAAGAGCAGGAAAGTGATTACGACTTCCTCTTACGATTAGATGATCTGCATGAAGATATTTGTTTTACATTTTAGTGGTACCAAGCATCGACGTTGACCCATTGAATAGGTTATACAGTATATACAGTATATACAGTGAATAAAAAACTCTCTACCATGATCTAGTGATAAGTAATAATATATTGACCTGGTAATGAGTAATGTTATAATGATCTGGTAATGAGTGAGCTTAATCAAAACTTTCCGTGTTTAACGTTCTGTTAATATATAGGAAAGTCCTGGCGTTAGACTTTAAGAGCAGGAAAGAAACCCTTCAAATGGCATGCTTGAGGATTTGTATTCTAAATTTTAGTGGTACCAAGCATCGACTTTGTTCCATTGAAGTGGTTATGATGTGAATAAAAATCCAGCTTGCATGATTAAGTAATAAGTAAAGGTATGGTAATAAGTAGTGTTATAATGAACTGGTAATAAGAGAGTTGAATCTTTCCATGTTTACGTCGAGGATGGGCGTTTACAGAGGAATGCCCTTACTTTAGATTCAAAGGGCAGGAAAGAAATTATGAATCTCTCCAGTTGTCCTGCATGAAGATTTATGCTCTAAGTTATAATGGTACCAAGCAACAACGTTGAACCACTGAAGTGGTTATAAAGTGGACAAAAATCTCGTTACCATGATCTAGTAATAAGTAATGATGTAATGATTTGGTAATGAGTATGACAATGATTTGGTGCCTTCAGAGGCGACTTTTAGAAGGAATTACGCCGCACGTGCTGATCGCATGGAAGAAAACCCGGAAACCTCCACCAAGTAGTCTGAATAACAAGGCAAGATGCTGAACATCCCAAACGCCATCGAGTCTGTTCGTTTTTTGAAACAGTGTCTACAACAAAGCAGCCAGCGCATCGAACCTCAACCCTAATGCTCACGTTGCCACTGAGCAGTGAGTTGGGTATCCTCTATTCTTATTTACAAATCTCAGTCTTTCAACGTACTATACCAAATGAGATATAAACTATTGTTGAATGAACCAGAAATTCGCAAGATAACACGTAGATAAGATGGGAAACTACATATGCACGACTGAGTAATAAAAGTTTGATACTAATATCCTCAATTGCAAATATTTAGAGAATGGAATGATATTTAAAATTTTTAATCATTTCAATTGTGTTTCTTCAAACTGAGTCAAGATCTATCTTAAACTTGTTTTTTTAACTAATAAAAATTATGCTATTTTGACCGACTCGTGGCTCAGTGGCAAAGTGCGCTGCTGCTGTGCATTAGGACTGAGGTTCAATCCTCTGGCGATTTTGTCGTACACACTGCTTCAAAAAACGAGAAGTGTCGATGGCGTTTGTGATGTCCAGCATCTTGCCTTGTTATTCAGACTATTTGATGGAGTTTTCCAAGTTTTCCCCCATACGATAAGCAAATGTAAGGTAGTATCCCTTAAAATTCCTCCCGAAAGGCACTGCCTTCCTTCTTCAGAGCCTCGGAGCCAAGTCAGACTTCTACCTACGGGTGCTCCATCAGAACAGAAGCTGCCCTTTCCATCCATCCATGAGTAGATTACTCATGCAGTATCCATCCAGCACTGCAGGACGTTGAGGATTAGACACACAACAATATGGCTAGTTTTTGTTCCCGCTTATGAAAAATCTAGGAAGCTGTTCAATTTTATAATATATTATTTTATTATTAATATATTTTATTTATTATTTATTTATATAATATATCATTTTAGAGTTACAAATTTAAAAACAAAGTTCATAAGTCCTTATATATACATCATTTTTGAAATTTTATTTTCTAGCTTATCGTAAAACAAGTAATATAAATTTTTTTTTTTTTTGAAGTCAATTCCTTCTTTTTTTCACTATATTTCAGAAAGTCCTTTATAAATATTTTTCATTCATTTTTTTAATTTTATCTGGCGCCATCTATTGATAGATACATGCAACTTAAATCTAAAAAAACTAAAATGAAATAATTAAATTTAATTACTGAATTAATATTTGAAAAAACTATATCAACATCAAATGTGAACTTTAGTTAAAAATAAATGTATCTGAGCTTGAGTGGATGAATAAAAAGTATTTTAGGAACGATTGAAAATGTGAACAAGATATATATAGGGAGAGTGTGAGCTAATAGAAGGAATTGAAAGATGGACCCCTCCCCCTCTTCAAAAATCGAGAATTTGGCCAGTTTTAATCTTATTAACAGATACATTTGAACTTTCACCTAAATTAAATAAATGCATAAAAAAGATTTTGAGATTTTGCTTAATATCCAATGTCTAAGAAGAAAACTAATGGAATAATAAGCTTTCTCGAGTTAATTATTGGGAAAAAAAGGCCTGTCTGTCCAAAATGAGATTTTCCTTGTTTCATGCTTTTTAATTCCAATATAATTAAAAAAAAAAAAACAAAAAAATGAAAGAGTGAATTATTGATGTTTATAAAATTAGTGAAATGTAAATTTCTGCCATTTGGGGAAAAGTTACTAAAGCTATTCATTTTGGTTAAAAATGAATAGCCTTGAAAACGTGCTTTGAAATGAAATTTTGTTTTTCAGCAGTTTTTTAATTATTCTCGCATCTATTGAAAATAATTTTCCTCGAAAATCAACATATTTTGAAATACCATGTCACAAATTTAGAATAACATTCTTCCTGGTTACAATTTTATTTTTGACACTGCAATTAATTTTAGTATCGGAATAATTTTGGCATCCTTACTTCTCAAGTGATTTTAGAATTAGAATTATCTGTGAAAGGAAAGCTGTCATTGATAACGAATAAATTAAAAATAATTAGGATTCTCCATTTTCTAACTTTGTAGTGCGCAGGTTGAGCAGATAATCACAAACCCCAACCAGGTTGTAACTGGGTGTGGTTGGGCTGCTACACTTGAGGCACAGGCTGGGGAACTCACAGCTTTATTTACACACACAAACACCCCAATATTTAACACATTTAAAGACAGATAAATATAAATTGGTAAAAGGAGTCCACTTCTAAGCCGAAAATCCGATACATCAGTTATGCGCAGGATGCGCGAAGTATACTTTCTCTCTGAATGAGAGTCTGTAGGCCAACTAATGGACAAAGATAAGCTAAATACATTTCCCCTCTCGGGAGGAGAGACCATAACTAACGTTTCTCAGTGAAAGCCCGTCAGTGAAAGTCAATTTTGCGTTGGAGGTCATTTCCATTAGAGGATCCACTGATGTATCATAGAAGTTTTTATTGAAAAACTGATTTGCTCTTATATTATCTTAAAATCCATTGATCTAACATGTATAGTTAAAAATGATATTAAATTATACATTATAATTATTTAAAGATAAAAAGCGTTCATTATCATTAGCCACTGATATTATGATTAGAATTATAAGAAAAGAAGGATATAATTTTCATTGCAATCTGACTGAATCAATTTTGCGTTGGAGGTTATCATTAGAGGATCCACTGTTGTATCACGGATAGTTACTAAATATAATAAAACTGAATTGCTGATATAATGTAATATAAAATTATCCTTAAAAAAAAAGAGGATCAGAATTATCATTGCAATCTGACTGAATCAATTTTGCGTTGGAGGTTATCATTAGAGGATCCACTGTTGTATCACGGATAGTTACAAAACTGAATTGCTGATATAATGTAATATAATTATCCTTAAAAAAGAGGATCAGAATTATCATTGCAATCTGACTGAATCAATTTAGCGTTGGAGGTTATCATTAGAGGATCCACTGTTGTATCACGGATAGTTACAAAACTGAATTGCTGATATAATGTAATATAATTATCCTTAAAAAAGAGGATCAGAATTATCATTGCAATCTGACTGAATCAATTTTGCGTTGGAGGTTATCATTAGAGGATCCACTGTTGTATCACGGATAGTTACAAAACTGAATTGCTGATATAATGTAATATAATTATCCTTAAAAAGAGGATCAGAATTATCATTGCAATCTGACTGAATCAATTTTGCGTTGGAGGTTATCATTAGAGGATCCACTGTTGTATCACGGATAGTTACAAAACTGAATTGCTGATATAATGTAATATAATTATCCTTAAAAAAGAGGATCAGAATTATCATTGCAATCTGACTGAATCAATTTTTGCGTTGGAGGTTATCATTAGAGGATCCACTGTTGTATCACGGATAGTTACAAAACTGAATTGCTGATATAATGTAATATAATTATCCTTAAAAAGAGGATCAGAATTATCATTGCAATCTGACTGAATCAATTTTGCGTTGGAGGTTATCATTAGAGGATCCACTGTTGTATCACGGATAGTTACAAAACTGAATTGCTGATATAATGTAATATAATTATCCTTAAAAAGAGGATCAGAATTATCATTGCAATCTGACTGAATCAAT